>JADRCD010221424.1:0-51174 GCA_019843815.1 Montemys delectorum | reverse complement strand
TGAGGAAAGTGGAGACATGAGCATCTATGTTTGTGTGCAAAGGCCAGAGGAATATACTGGGTGTTCTGTTCTATCATCTATCTTATTTCTATCTTATTGTCTTGACACAATGTTTCTCACTGAACCTGGAGTTAGCCTGGAAACCATGACACTCCTGTTTCTATCCCCAACAGTATCCAGATTACAAGTCTGCTTGACAATGCCCAGACTCTTATGTGGGTGTTGGGTATTCAAACTCAGATCCTCGTGTGTGTGTGTGTGTGTGTGTGTGTGTGTGTGTGTGTGTGTGTAAGAAGCGCTCTTACTCACTATGCCATCTCCTCTCTCCAGCCTTCCCCTGAGATATCTTCAACTTTAAGGTTGTCTTATAAATCTTATATTGGACAAAACAATATAAATCATTACCTAAATTTAAAGTTGGATATGGGGGATTGTAAGCAGAATTGGTAGTTTGATCTGAAGGAACAGGTGGCAACCCTTTTAGAACATGAGGGTTCTGTCATAACTACTTGACTTATTTTGTGCAGCTCTAAGTGGGACAGATGACGAGTATAGTTGTGTTCAGGGAAGTATGCTCTACCAAAGCCACCAAGATCTAGATGTCTCTGTGGCTGAAACCGCTCTATTCAAGCAGGAATTTGAAATCAACAGAGAGAAAAGCATTCTGCTGATTCTAAGATTTCAGTGGTGGAGTTGTGAGGTGGAAGCAGAAACTCTGACACAGTTGGTGTCCAGCTTTCTTCTCCAGCACAGGATCAGGTATTAATATTGGAAATAACCAGATGAAAAGATGACTTGGCTTTCTCTATGATTGCATATTTAGAGAACTTCTCTATGGTTTACATGACTGGAAATTTTAGTTCAATGACTAATGAGTGGTCTTCACAAGGTGCAGGCTTGGCTCCTCAGCACCACAGCTGTGTGTACATAGGTCTGTATCTGCTGCATGACCCATCTTGTGGAAGGAGCCTACCCTCAATACATGAGCATGTGTTTCTACCATTCTCCCTGCTTCCAATTCTTCACTTAGAGTCATTGTCCTCATGTCCCATCAGCCCAAGCTTTGTGCAAGAAAGCTGGTTAACATTTCAAAGATGACAGCCATCACCATAGCCCAAGAGAGAACACAGGAGTGACATCAGTCCTCATATCCTCTAAAGACCCTTGAGCTGAAACATTGCTCCTTGTCACTTTGGCAATACATCATGCATTCTCATAACAAATCTGTAAGACATACATTTACATACATTTATTTTCTAAAATATGTAGGAATCAAGACCAGGAGTTTGGTTAGTTGTTTTTCTTTGAGCTTGATATTTGGATTCTGAATTGCTCATGGAAGAAAAAGTAATAAGAAACAAAATATTGTAAAGAAATATTTTTCTGTAGTAACCCTTAGCTGTTTTGAAGATAGATTAAACTATAGTAATAAATTAGGAAAAAATGCTGTTGCAAATCGGAATTACATACTTAGAAACACATATTTATTTGTGATTTTTAATGTATCTAATATTGTTGAGCACTCATCAGTTTTATAACTTGAGTATGATGCTTTTGGAGACCATTCTACTCACACTGGTAGCACTCTGCAAATATGAAGGAAGTATTAATGAAGCTACCAAATGAGTATAGTAACATCAAAGTCCTGAAGCCAAAAGGAACTTCTTTTGCTGACTTTTAATGAACTTTTAAAAACTCATTTTCACTTAGGCTTGAAATATCATTCTCTGTATGTGACAGGTCAAGAAGCCCAGACTTTGGCAAACAGTCTCCCTGGAGGGGGAGTATTTCCCATGCTTGCTTCTGTATTGATTTATGCTTTCCTATTTTCCTCCATGATTTCAGGTTTAAGGGCAGAAAAATATCTGATGGATTGTACTAGCTTAACCAGGCACAGTCCTATTCAGGCCAGATGAGCAGAATCTCTCTATTTTTCTAGAAAACTCCTTCCCTGTGAATGCTAGCCCAGAGCTGGCTGTGGAGTTATAAAGTTCCTGATATAGGTACATTAACCTATATATGTGTGGATAAATGTACAGCATTTAAGTCTCAATGCAGGAAGAACTACATAACAAGATACACATGAAAATAAGCAAAAGATAAAATGTAGACTTTCCCTCAGCTACTGAAGGATCTGGGGCTATGTTCTATCACTGATGAACAGGCTTTGGGGGCTTCAGAAGTGGCCGGCAGCTTTGTTAATACTCAAGTCTCCTATGCAGCAGAGATTTAGAGTGACAGAAATATCCACCTATGCATATTTAATTTCTTTTTTTTTTTAGCCATCAAAATAATTTATAATAGTTAACTGTCTCTTAAATACATATAATATCTTGTGAAGCTAAAATAACATGCGCTCAACCAGTTTTTAAAATCTATTTGGAAGATTAATCATGATAGAAGTAGAAAAAAATATCTGATGAAGTCCTCTATGAAAGGAAATTGTGACAATTTCCTGATTAGACAGAAATCGTTCCATCTCCAAGGGAGAATACTCAGTGTAACTGTGGCTTCATAGAAAGAATTGGGTAGTGTTCCTTCTGTTTCTATTTTGTGGAATAGTTTGAAGAATATTGGTATTAGGTCTTTGAAGGTTTGATAGAATTCTGCACTAAACCCATCTAGTCCAGGGCTTTTTTTTTTGGTTGGTAGACTTTTAATGACTATTTCTATTTCTGTAGAGGTTAGGAGACTGTTTAGATGGTTTATCTGATCCTGATTTAACTTTGGTACCTGGTATCTGTCTAGAAAATTATCCATTTCATCTAGATTTTTCCAGTTTTGTTGAATATAGGCTTTTGTAGTAGGATCTGATGATTTTTTGAATTTCCTCAGTTTCTGTTGTTATATCTCCCTTTTCATTTCTGATTTTATTAATTTGGATACTGTCTCTGTGCCCTCTAGTTAGTCTGGATAAGGGTTTATCTATCTTGTTTATTTTCTCAAAGAACCTTTGATTCTTTGTATAGACCTTTTTGTTTCTACATGATTGATTTTAGCCCCAATTTTGGCTACTTCCTGCCATCTACTCCTTTTGGGAGTATTTACTTCTTTTTATTCTAGAGCTTTCAGATGTGCTGTTAAGCTGCAAGTGTATGCTCTTTTCAGTTTCTTTTTGCAGACTGTCTTAGTCAGGGTTTCTATTCCTGCACAAATATCATGACCAAGAAGCAAGTTGGGGAGGAAAGGGTTTATTTAGTTTACTTCCACATTGCTGTCGATCACCAGAGGAAGTCAGGACTGGAACTCAAGCAGGTCAGGAAGCAGGAGCTGATGCAAAGGCCACAGAGGGATGTTCCTTACTGGCTTGCTTCCCCTGGCTTGCTCAGCCTGCTCTCTTATAGAACCCAAGACTTCCAGCCCAGGGATGGCACCACCCACAAGGGGCCCTACCCCCTTGATCACTAATTGAGAAAATTCCCCACAACTGGATCTCATGGAGGCACTTCCCCAATTGAAACTCCCTTCTCTGTGATAACTGCAGCCTGTGTCAAGTTGGCACACAAAACCAACTAGTACAGAGACATTCAGAGCATTGAGTTTTCCTCCTAACATTGCTTTCATTGTGTCCTATAAGTTTAGGTATGTTATGCCTCCATTTTCATTAATTTCTAAAGTCTTTAATTTCTTTATTTCTTCCTTGACCAAGTTATTATTGAGTGGGGCATTGTTCAGCTTCCATGTGTATGTGGGATTTCTGTTGTGTTTGTTGATATTGAAGACAATCTTAGTCTGTGGTGATCTGATAGGATGCATGGGAAAATTTCAGTCTTCTTGTACCTGTTGAGGCCTGTTTTGTGACAAATTATAAGGTCAGTTTTGGAGAAGGTACCATGAGGTGCTGAGAAGATATATTTCTTTGTTTTAAGATGAAATGTTCTATAGATATCTGTTAAATCCATTTTACCCATAACTTCTGTTAGTTTCAATGTGTCTCTGTTAAGTTTGTGTTTCCCTAATCTGTCCATTGATGAGAGTGGGATGTTGAAGTCTCCCACTATGTGAGGTGCAATGTGTGCTTTGAGCTTTGGTAAAGTTTCTTTTATGAATGTGGGTACCCTTGCATTTGGAGCATAGAAGTTCAGAATTGAGAGTTCATATTGGTAGATTTTTCCTTTGGGGAATATGAAGTGTCCTCCCTGATCTTTTTTGATGACTTTTGGTTAAAAGTCGATTTTATCTGATATTGGACTGGCTACTCCAGCTTTTTTCTTGGGACTATTTGCTTGGAAAATTGTTTTCCAGCCCTTTACTCTGAGGCAGTGTCTATCTTTGACACTGAGGTGTATTTCTTGTATGCTGCAAAATGCTGGATCCTGTTTATATATCCAGTCTGTTATTCTATGTCTTTTTTTTTATTGGGGATTGAGTCCATTGATGTTAAGAGATATTAAAGGATAGTGATTAATGCTTCCAGTTATTTTTGATGTCATTATTATGTTTGTGTAGCTATCTTCTTTTGGGTTTGTTGAAAGAAGATTACTTTCTTGCCTTTTCTTCTGTTGGTGTTTTTTGATCTATTATCCTTTGTAAGGCTAGATTTATGGAAATGTATTGTGTACCTTTGTTTTTTGTCATGGAATATCTTGGTTTCTCCATCTATGATAATTGAGAGTTTTGCTGGGTATAGTAGCCTGACCTGTCATTTGTGTTCTCTTTGGGTTTGTGTGACATCTACCCAGGATCTTTTAGCTTTCATAGTCTCTGGTGAGAAGTTTGGTATAATTCTAATAGGTCTGCCTTTATATGTTACTTGACCTTTTCCCCTTACTGCTTTTAATATTCTTTCTTTGTTTTGTGCATTTGATGTTTTGACTATTGTGCAACAACAGGTGGAATTTCTTTTCTGGTCCAATCTATTTGGAGTTCTGTAGGATTCTTGTATGTTTATGAGCATCTCTTTCTTTAGGTAAGGAAAGTTTTCTTCTATAATTTTGTTGAAGATGTTATGTTTACTGGCCCTTTAAATTGGAAATCTTCAATCTCTTCTATATTATTATTAATATATTATATATGTAATATATTGTATATCTTATATATTATTATATATCATATATATATATATTATATATTATATTATTATCCTTACTTTTGGTCTTCTCATTCTGTCCTTAATTTCCTGGATGTTTTAGATTAGGGTCTTTTTGAATTTTGCATTTTCTTTGACTGTTGTATCAATGTTTTCTATGGTACCTTCTGCACCTGAGATTCTCTCTTCTATCTCTTGTATTCTGTTGGTGGTGCTTGCATCTATGAGTCTTGATCTCCTTCCTACGTTTTGTATCTCAAGTTGTCTCCCTTTGTTGATTTCTTTATTGTTTCTATTTCCATTTTTAGATCCTGGATAGTTTTGTTCAAATTATTCTCTTGTTTGGATGTATTTTCCTGTAATTCTGTAAGGGATTTTTGTGTTTCCTCTTTAAGGGCTTCTAGAGGTTTACCTGTGCTCTCCTGTATTTCTTTAAGGGAGTTATATCCTTCTTACAGTCCTCTCTCATCATCATGAGATGTGATTTTTAAATCAGAGTCTTACTTTTCCAGTGTGTTAGGGTATCCAAGGCTCACTGTGGTGGGAGAACTGGATTCTGATGATGCCAAGTAGCTTTGGTTTCTATTGCTTATGTTCTTGCCCTTGCCTCTTGCCATCTGGTTATCTCTGGTGTTAGCTTGTCTTCTTGTCTCTGATTGTGGCTTGTCCTTCCTGCAAGCCTGTGTGTCAGCACTCCTGGGAGATCAGTTCTCTTTGGGAGGAATTTGGGTATGGAGAACTGTGGAACAGGGTCAGCTCTGGGGTGCAAATGGAAAGCAGAAGGATCCTGTCCCTGGATGCTCTTTGGTTCCTGTGTCTTGATGGCTCTGGGCAGGTTCTTCTTGGGCCAGGAATTTGAGAAGTGGTGGTCTTACCTGTGCTCACATGTGTGTCAGCAATCCTGGGAGACTAGCTCTCTCCTGGTGGTATTTGTGTATAGAGCACTCAGCTCCCAGTGCAGAAGGAAACCAGAAGGGCAAGCCTATTTAATTTCTAGAGTTAAGCTGCTCAGTCAGAATGGTGGCCTTAAGTCATATATGGCTATCAAATGTCCAATGAAAATGTGACCTGTGTGACCAGAAGAGTAGATTCCCAATGTCACTCTATTTTCAGTGGTTTAGTTGGGTTACATTCCTAAAAGGAATTAAATCATGGTTCATAGAGATTTGTAGATGGACTGGACATTAGAATGTGAACTGTGATTAGGTTAAACTACTAATGTATTGGCTTTCATGCTGAGTTGACAGTTCTCATGCCACAAACTTACTTGCTCAATACCAATCATTGTTACTGCAATTCTCAGCATCACTATTCATAAAAACAATAGGATATGATTACTCAAGAAAGAATATGCCATCTACACCCTAGCCTCTTTCCAATGTTCTATGCAGTAGAGACAAAACTCAGTCATATCCCAGCATCCATCATGGATCTTAAATTCCAGATAACAATGACTGAATTCTGTGGAATGATGAAATAAAAGCCCCATTCTCTCAGTCTACACAGTGAAATCCAAAGACAATGTATGTATTTCACTTTTTCCATCCTTTGCTCTGACACTCCCCCATCCTACACAATAAGGAAAGACTGAGGTTTTGTATTCACTTCTATCATCAAGGCTGTCTCTCTGCAAGGCAATCAGTTGCACAGCTCTGTGTGCAGGGAAAGAGACATTCAGCTTTGTTCAGTCTCATGCAGTTTTGTTCTAATAGATGGTGCCTGAATGAATGGTGCCTGCTCTGAGTTTACTACAGTGGGAAAAGAAAGGGATGACCAAGGCAGGGCACAGCATCCTTGTCTCAGCCCAACACCTGAGCACCTATGGTGCTTAGAGTCCTAATCAGCTGTGGTGAGATGTATGTGTGCCTCACCTCTGCATGACCTGTGTTGTGTATCCAGGGACACCTGGGGCTGTTGGAACTTGTGGCCCAAGTTCAGACTCTGATTCTCAAGGTCCCAGCTGCTCTTCTGGCTGACAGCCACACCACTGCTTTCCCTAATTTTATACTGCTACCCTGATATCTGGCTGTGATTCATACTCTTTTAGTAGCTCTCAGGGCAGGGCCTTTTGTTCTGTCCCAAGCCCTTCTTGCACCATAGCCTATCCAGAATCCCAGCTGATTTGTGTGTTCAGCTTGTGCAGGGGGAGTCACAGGCTTCCTGCCAGGCTGAACTGGACCCATGGCTGGCTAGGAAAGCCATGATTCAACCCTGATTCTGCAGCTCCAATTGTAGCCTGGTATGCTCAGAAACAGCCATTTTTCACTTAGGGTTGACATGGATGATCTAGGTACTTGCATTGTTTCCATCCTTTCCTTGCCTTTATCCTCGCACACTTACTTCTCTGGACAGAAATGATCAAAACTTGTACATCTAAGCTTCCTCCTCCTCTCTGAACATGATACTGACACTCTTCTGGACTCTGTAATCCTCCCTCACCCCAACTTATCTCAGTGGTTCATGACAAGAAAGATCACTACTAGGGTATTTGGGAAATGTGTTTGACTATCTAAAGGTTTGGGCCATCATAAGGAGATCTACATGAATGTATAGCCCAAGGCTGCTGCTCATACTACCAGTCATGATATCTCAATCCACCCATCGATGGGTCCTCTGTATAACCTTCAATATATTCAAAGCCACCACAGGTACAGATGTATATAAATATATTCATTCCTGTCTATACATAGACATACATGGATTAAGTACATTTTAGTCGTCCAAAAATTTAATAACCAAACTGAGAGAGAAGTTTGCTATATTCTGTTTATAATGCAAGTGTGTGTACATACTGCTGTCATGAGTATGACTCCTGGTGTTGGCCTTCCCAGGGAAAACATGTGGTCAACAGCATTTGCAGCTCTCACAACACTGATGATAGTGCAGTTGGGATGCACACCTGCTGATGTCACTGTGTGTTCTGATCCGTGTGTTAGTGCACTAATGTGATACACACCTGCTGATGTCACCGAATCTTCTGCTGGGACTGACCTCACTAACCCAGAAGCCACATCTTTGCTATGTATCCTGCTTTTGTTTAATCTTTATGTAACTGAAAAGAAAACTTGGTTTTTATTTATAAATAATTGTATTTTGTAGATATGTTGTATTTTCTATAAATGAAGCTTATAAAAGTAAGGCTTCCTTAGGAAAGGGAGTTCTTGTTGGTCTTCCTGCCCTTCCAGCTCTCCCCCCAAGTCTCCGTTCCTCTTCTCCCCCCTGCACACACTCCTCTATGAGTCCTACCTCCTTGTTAAATCTTAACTTGTGGAAAAAGTAATTAGCTTATTAAAGCTGGGGGAGGGGGGACAGAAAAGTCATTATCTATGCCTTAAAACAAGGCACTAAAGAACCTTAGAGATCACTCATGCAGGATGCAGTAACCACAAACACAAAGAGACATGTTGAAGTAGACAGTGTAGTAAACTAAGCTCAATGAAAACAGCAAGCAATTCCCGATTAATTTTCTATTTGATTTTCATTTTTTATGAGTCTTACTAATTCTAATTAGATCTGGATGGAACTGTTCACCACTATACCTCTAGTATCATTATAGATTAATAAAATTATTTGGGAAAGCAATTTAGCTTTATAATCCAAAGTCATTACAATGCACATTCCTATCGATCTGGTAATTCTTTCCTGAAAATTTAAGCTAAGCAAAGCAAAAGAGAAGATATAAACCAAACAAATGAAGGTGCTCATTACCATGTGACAGCAACCCGAACAGTGTGGATCAAGGGGAAGCGTTTGGAATACAAAGCCAAAGTAAGTTATGAAGGAGATGCCCCCGCATCCTATAGCACAGACAGTCTCCATGTCTAGCCACCTATTCCACCTATTTTCACAGCTGCAGTTAGTATAAACTAAGTAGAGGTTCTGTCAGTTACTGGAATTACATGAATGGGAAGACTAGAAGGGACAGATGGTGTGTATGCAGGTAGGATTTTGAAAAAGTTCTAATAACAACATTTGCTTCTAATTAATGGAGTAAGCTTTCATTCTAGCCATTATCTTTTCTGTATGATGCCACCACTCAGGGACATTTTCCCAACTTACAAACACTGCATTACTGAGGTGTGGCACTGGGTGGCTGGAGTGGCAAGAGGGAAGATGTGGCTCAAAATGGTTGGTCCTCCTTGACTAGTGCTGGCTGGGTCACAGTAGTAAGCTAAGGAAGGCCTGGTTACCACAGCCATTGTCTGTATCACATGCTCAAATATATTTTTACATGTTTTAACAACAAAGAGTGAGGGTGGTAATTAATCCCCCCTAGAAGTTATCATGTTATTATCTGTGTACATGTCAGAACATTACAGTATAAAATATTTTTATTTTAAATATTTTAACCTTTATTTTCATTTTATGTATATGGATGTTCTGCCTGCTTGTATATTTGTGCACCACTTTCAAACAGAGCCTGCTGAGGTCAACAGACAGCATTGGCTTTTCTGGATTGGACTTGCAGATGTTTGTGATCTACCATGTGCATGCTTGTAATTGAACCCTGGTCCCCTGAAAAAGCAACCAGGGCAGCTAACCTCTAAGCTACCTCTCCAGTCCCATAATATTTTCAAATATCGATGCTGCTGATTCAGAAGCAGTTGTGGATTCCTCCTGTTTTGAAGTCCACTGGAAACCACATGGGTTTCTCTGGCTAAACTATGCAAGGCATAGTGTTCATGCTTGACATTGTTATTCAGAGTGGTCAGTGTGCTCCCTTTATCCTGAAGTTATCCCAAACGGACACCTGAGTCTTCCCCATCAGATGGTAAGCTGTCATATCCAATTAATCACAATGTTTTTGGTGCGGAAGTGATGATGCGGCTGGTTCTGCACCCCCAGCAGTGACATTTCACCTGTCCTCTCTCCCACTTACACTCTGGTTTACTTTCTAGTCATTTATGTCACACAAGAATTTCTCTTTCTCAGCCAGGCATGGTGGCGCACACCTTTAATCCCAGCACTTGGGAGGGAGAGGCAGGCAGATTTCTGAGTTCGAGGCCAGTCTGGTCTACAGAGTGAGTTCCAGGACAGCCAGGGCTACATAGAGAAACCTTGTCTCGAAATACCAAAAAAAAAAAAAAATTCTCTTTCTCATAGGAAGTTGAGTGGGGCATTGAGAGCATGTACATAGCTTTCAGAACAACTAGGCTTGCCCATATTAGTTGCTGTTGTTCCATTTTGCTCCTCATTGTTTGTGATGGTGTTGAGAATCAACATCCAAGCTGAAAGTGACAGGACTGGGTTAAAGTAAGTAGATGGTTCTGGGACTTTTCTATGGACCATGAAAGGGAAACCCCAGAGACCAATGAATCTGTGCTACAAAATGTTAATTAGCAGGTAATTTTACACAAGCAAATTTTACATCATTCTTAAATGAGAAACTGTAAGCACTATCAAAATTTTAGAAATACAATGTCTATGCCCAAGGTCATTGGTTAATCAACCTATGGTGGTAAAAGGTGAAGGATATATGTCTGCCCTTTTGTGAAGAGGAAATAGAAGTCTTTTGTTTCCAGAAATTTTCTTCCTGTCCCCCCCCTCTTTTATGAGGCAAGCCTTTCCGAGAACAGCCCCACTCCTTTGTACTTCACACAGTAGCTGCAACAGCTGCGTTAATTAAATAGATATGTCACAGCACTGAGGCCAGAGCCTGCTGCCACATTGGCAGCCATGGGCCTCCATGTGTGGCAGGACCCTGCTACAGTCCCCATCCCAGGCTGACAGAAAGGACAGTAAAACCACAAACAGAAGAGTGATAAGCCAAGAAGGAGGACTTGGTGTTAATTCCCATCTGTGTCCATATTAAATATGCCATCAAATATTTATGGGATTAAATATGAGCATGCTTCTTGTCCCTGCCTTGGAATATCTGAATATAACTCTCAGAACAGTGGGAAGATCACCTGCAGTGGTGACAAGCTGATTTTAAACACTGAGCAATAAATTGTTTGATTCTCAACACCATGTAGAACAACTCATTGACTCGGGAAATATTTATTGAATGTTGTGTGCTCCCTTCCTGTGCCAAGGCTTGAAATGCAGACATGAACTTTAACCCATCTGAGCACGTATCATTGCAACAGTTACTTCCCAGATGCAGAAACCTAAAAGATACAAGAGCCATATTACTAGCTGGATTCACAGTTCTGTCTCATCTCTTCCTTGAAGCCAAAGTCTGTATCAGTTATGCAATCGACTCTCAACAGTTTGACTTTTTCTAAAATTAGCCCTAGATGTTTGTGGATTACTTTGGGATTAATGTCCAAACAGGTTTGTGGTTTTAGTTAAAGAAATATTAATAGTACTTAATGTTGTGTGGCTGAAATTTAATTTGTCTTCTCTGGATTCCGCTTGCATAGTGCTATTTTTTTTGTTCTAATTGATTCATAAAGATCATTAAACATGAGAATAAAAACAATTTGTTGCAATCTCTGGGAGAGTTCAGCATGTGTGTTTTATGGTTCAAATAACAGATGTTATTTCGGAGAAGCTGAGAAATCCAGTGACTTCCCTACAAGTCAGCCTTGGCCATTCACAGTGCTCCCTTCCCTGCTTGCTCTGGAATCTTGCTGTGAACTTCTGCCCTTGGCAAAACAGCAGGGAAGCAAGCCTCCACAGCTTTGCAGCTCTCTGAGCCCAAGAGGAAACCTGGAGTCACCCACCCCAAACACAAGTACTGAGATGCTCAGAGTTCACCTGATGTCTTTCCTTTTTCTAAACCCTGATCCTCATTCAGAAAAAAAATAAATAAATACTTGGTTGCTGTCCTCCAAATAATTTTAATTTGATCAGTCAGTTTTGGGGGCTACAGTTTGTATTAACTGTCAGCAAGTTGTGTGTCAGCAATAAGTCCATGGCCAGCAACTAGCACATGTTTTCAGAGCACAAGACTAAGCAGCAAATAGGAGGCCTTTAGCCACCTGCCATCTCTGTAAGATGATGGCACATCTCTGTAAGTCTGATGGCACTTGTTTCTCTGGCTACCCTGGTGTCTTAGTCAGGGTTTCTATTCCTGTACAAACATCATGACCATGAAGCAAGTTGGGGAGGAAAGGGTTTATTTAGCTTATTTCTACATTGCTGTTTATCACCAGAGGAAGTCAGGACTGGAACTCAAGCAGGTCAGTAAGCAGGAGCTGATGCAGAAGCCATGGACAGATGTTCCTTGCTGGCTTGCTTTCTCCTGGCTTGCTCAGCCTGCTCTCTTATAGAACCCAAGACTTCCAGCCCAGGGATGGCACCACCCACAAGGGGCCCTACCCCCTTGATCACTAATTGAGAAAATGCCCCACAGCTGGATCTCATGGAGGCACTTTTCCAACTGAAGCTCCCTTCTCTATGATAAGGCCAGCCTGTGTCAAGTTGACACCCAAAACCAGCCAGTACACCTGGTTTACTTTTTAGTAAGACAAATCACAATAGACTCATATTAAGTTAAATGCATGGAGGGTCAACAGGATGAGAGCCAACAGGAACACAATTCAAAGAGTTTCCCAAGAAGAGCAGCAGGAAGGAAAACCCTTAAGGAGAAGTGGGGCCTGTGCAAACTATCACTAAGAGGAAAAATGGAGCTCCACCTTAAATGCATGCTGCCAGGAGCTAGTCAGCGACAGAGATGGTTCCTATGACCTGAAATTGTTAAACAATCCTCGAGCCTTGGGGCAACATAAGAAATATAGTCCATTTTTAAGACAAGGGATTGTATTCTCCTGGGGAAATGTGCTAAAAACAGTTGGTGGTCAGCTAGTGAGAAGAAATTACTCATTTAGGTCTTAGTCCTAGTGGAAAATGGGAAACTTTCCAGATTTGACTTCACATATTTTCAAAGGATAATTTGAAAATACAGTTATGGAAGTTAGCTTGCATCTCACAGCTTTCAGTCATCCCCACAGCTCTCTCTTAGTGCCCTTACTTGAACCTCTCTAGCCCTAACATGGGTAGACATAGATGTCTCAAATACTTGTGTGTACATGCACACACAAAATACCAAGGGTAGATCCAACAATACCAGTGAGAAGCAATAGCCTATGGCTTCTGACTTTTCAGCACTGATTTTAAGAGGTCTTGTTCCATACTTTTAGATTATCACCTATATTTCTAGTAGAACTCCTTACCACACTCTAAGTTGTGGAGCATATGAGAAATGCTCTCCATGTTGAAATAGAGTGTCCAAGATGCTAGATGGACTCTCACTGCTTCTGACAAAATGTGCCTTCACCAAGGAGTTTGGAGCATGGTCCTGTACATAGATCATGAAGACTCCCACGATTACAAGTGAGACCTCAGTGTAGCTTTTTTTAGAAGTCTGGTGAGTGTAAGTCTTACGTTCTCTTGGGCCTGATAGAGGTTAAGGGCAAAGCCATGCCTAAAACTAAGGTGATTTGAGTAAGTTTGCATGTAGGTGTTCTCTGAATGGAACTTTGTCTTCCAAACAGGGTCCAAATGGATGCAAGCTCCACAGAGCACATGCTGCTGTTTTATACTAAATATCATAGTTTTCACTTTATAAAATATTCACACATTTAGCAAAACAGCAAAATCCCTTTACCATTATGTTCCTTTTTAGTAGATTCAATAGATAGTAACTTGAGAACACTAAAACTTAAACAACTGGCATAGAACTGAAGATCAGTCCTGCTACACAGGTTAGAAATCAGATTTGACATCATCCAGTGTAACTCAGCTGGTCTCTCTCTCTCTCTCCTAAAGCATACACTTTTATCTCAGTTTTGTTTCCTTTCGTTTTTCCTCCTTTGGAAAAATGTCATATAATACTCTTGTGTTACCATACAATGTATTTGTCTTTTATAAGTTTAAATTTGTGACCCTCCCTCAGCCAAGAGCGGGTTGTCTCAGACCTTGGCTTGCCACAAACACCCACACCTCTCTCCAAGTTCCTGCTAAGCCACTGGAAATCTTGCCTCCAGAGACCGAAGATGAAGATACTGATTGGGCCACTGGATGTTGGCAGACTGAGGGTGAGGTTTTACCTGCCTGCTTGTTACACATTTGAATACACATGGTGGACTGAAAGCACACCATGCCTTGGTTCCAATTTTTATTCCCTCTCGCTGTCCAGTTCCCCTTATTCTTTAGGCTCCGACTTCTTTTCCAGAAAAGCTGTTCCTATGTAGCTGCAGACAGCTACAGATTGGTGCCCAACGTGCGGCCTGGAAGTGAGGGGATAATTAGATAGCAGTGCTAACTGATGAAGCTTCACAAGAAACAGAAATACGAAAATGGCATCCAGCGCAAGTAAACAAGTTATGGGGTGCAAGAGGATGCCGGCTAATTTGAGACTACACTGGCCCAGTGCTAATCTTATTTGGGGTTTGGTAGCGACAGTCAGAATCAGAAACTTCATCAGGCAATTGCCCATAGTCAAAGAACTATATTTAGGCAGGAAGAATAGGGCAAAAATGAAATAAAAATACATAAAAATAGTAAAATACAAAAACAAAACTATATATATATACATATATATATGAGAGAGAGAGAGATCAAAAGAGAAAGAAAATGAATTTTAGAGGTATCCCAGTGACAGGGAAAAACTGAGAGATGTCTCACTTTCTCTATGGCTCATTCAGGAGAAATTCCTAGTCTTAACTCTGTCTTGTACGTCATTGGTGTACCATGTGTCTACATGTCGGTTTGTGTCTTTGTCTTGTGGTATGAATGATAGAGGTTTTTTTTGTTTCGGGTTGAAAATAAAAGATGGTTTTCACAGTGGAGGTTGAGTTAAGTTGCCCCACTGAGAAACAAAAGGTTAGCTTAAAACTAGTTACTCAAGACAGTGGGGCAGCATGGCCGCTGTGCAGTGTCTGCCATAGGGCCCAGGCCAATGAACACAAAAGAAGAGCAGCAGCATGATGCAGGTTGATGGCAGTCACTGCCAGGCGGAGAGACACTGCTGTGTGGTCTGTCTGGTGGGTGTCCCGCACCGCACCGTGGTGCTCCAGGTCATGGTGGGCTTTCAGCAGGAGCCCTGCAATGGCTCACCACCATTTCGGGTGCTGCTGAGAGGTTGACACCAGAGCCAGTCTGCTGAGCGGCAGGCACAAGGTATGGGGCAGCGTGGCCACCTCTGTGTAATATCTACTGTGGGGCCCCAGTGGAGGTTTCCACGCCCACTTGGTGCACCAAGGGGCAGGGGTGCGTGGGCAGCTACAAAAATTGATATTGCATAAACACAGCATCAGACTGTTAGGCTAACTGCTATATAAGACCACTCTATGATTGGCAATATCGTGTATATATCTATATCCATGTATATATAATAGTAATATATTACTTTATTGATAATGATCATTTACATTATTTTAATAGCTGTGTAGTACATTTCTTGGGGTTTCCTCTTAGATTTGCGTTGCTGCAAAAATAGGAAAAATATTTAACATCTGTACAGAATGAGTGTTAGGTACTGCTGAGCAAGAGTAGACACTGCCCATGAGTAATAATCGCAGCTCTGTCAGATGTGCTTGTTGAATTTTGACCTTAGCTTCTAGAGTGCTAGGTCACATTTGGGAGCCTGCGTTGTTGTGCCATAAGGGAACAGCCAATTGCTCAGAATTGTGTCTCCAACATTGTAGTACCATGTCTCACTCAAACCAACAATTTTTCCAACAGCCTCCTGAAGAGTGTAAGATATTTTAATGTTTACTTGACTGATCAACTTGAAATGGCATCTCTGCTTCATGCTTCATACTTCATGTGTGTACTTTTGTAGGCAAAGTTAGACATCGTATTATATGTACATATTATTCCATGAACAAATGACTAATTTATATCATTTTTTTCTCCAGTTAGACATTATCTTATTGCTGTGCTGAATGCTATTGTGGTGAACTTTCTAAAGAAAATACCAGAAATTACCTGCAAAGCAAATGTGAGTGTGTGTGTGTGTGTGTGTGTGTGTGTAAGAGAGAGAGATAGAGACAGAGGTAGAGACAGAGACACAGAGATGTTTCCAACAGCCTGATCTTTACCTTTCATATGAATCATGTTTTTCATTGTTACTACAATTGAATGTTTTTATTTTATTATAATATTCTAATTAATCCAGTGTCACAAATGTGCTGGAGTGAAAGGCATGGTAGCACATAAAGGTAACCCCAGAACTTGGGAAGCTGAAGCTGGAAGATCATGGGTTTGAGGCCAGCTTTGACTGCATTGGGAGACCTTACAAACTGAATTGCAGTTCCTTGTAAGGATTGAAGCATTGTTTTGTATTTTAATCTTCTAGAATCTGCAGACATCAAGAGAGATCCTTCCTGCAATCCTGCACAGTGCTCTGTAATAGCATTCTCGGTGTCGGGCTGTCGTCTCTTCAGCCTGTTCCCTCCCTGACAAGCCTCCCTGACTCCACGGCTTCTCCCATCATATCCTTTCTCTCCATATTGCCTCTTTGCTGTTCCTTAGTCTCTGCTCAGTCCTTTCCCTTTCTTAACTTTCTTCCACTTGTGAGTTCAGAGCTGTACTGGGTTGCAGGCTACACAAAAGGAAAATTAGTGTCTTTAAATATTCAAGGAAGAGACTTAAAATGTGTTTTGTGTTTTACAAGATAAGCTTCGAACATTTTTGTTCCATTGATGCCTAAATACTGCTTAAACTTTGTTGTTTCAAATAAGGTGGCCTCCTGGTTGTCTCTTTTCGCTGTGTTCCCACACAGCAGAACCTTTCTTTTTCTTGTTGGTCTTGTAGGTAGCTACTGTGCTGAATCCTCTCATTTATGCTCATCCTCTTCAAATTTCCTTTATTTATCTAAAGAGATTGTTTAAAATGTGATGTGGTTCTTCATTAAGCATTTGCTTTTCCATATCATTACATTTTGGGTAAAACAGAGTTTACCAGCACACTCTGTCCTCTTCTTTGTGGGCTTTCTGGTTTCATGGGCTTGAAATGGTTCATTAAGGTTTGGGAAATTTTCTCATATTAATTTCATTAACATATTAAATGCATATATGTAGCATCTTTTATTACCATTATTACTGCCCTTTGAAGCTATCATATGTGTCTCCAATAAAATATGAATATATCCATTTCTACCACCCTTCTCCCCCTCTCTCTCATCTCTGACCTCACAGCCATCTCATCGTTATGTCCTGAACAGATTCAGTGGGTCCTATAAGAAGAGCCACATAGTGGACCCCTAAACTTTATTGACATCATTTGTCTCAACAAATCCGTGGATCCACTTCACTAGCATAGTGATGAGGTTTCTGTTTGTTTCATCTTGCTTTGACACTGTTTTTATTAGACTCAGAATTCTCTGACTTCTTGGTCAGGGATGTGTCCATGGACATCTCTCCATCCTTTGCCCCCTGTGTATGTACTTATTTTGTCTCTCCCTGACAACTGATTGTACTGTTTAGAAGGGAGAGGCAGGCGAGATAGCAACCACCTCTCTACACTACTCTGCTTGGCTTTTTTCAGAGCTCCTATGTTTGTTTCTGGGTTTCTAAGTAAGATTGTCATGGAGCTTCCCTTTCTGGCTCCTCAGGAGGTTTTGATATTTTACTCTAAAGCCTGAAAGTTTAGTAGGATCATGATTTTACCCATAATCTGAGAGAAGCCTGCTCATTCAGAACAGATCTATTTAAACTTTCTATTTAGAGTAAGGTTTTGCCAATTGTCCAAGAAGCTGTAATAAAAACTGCTTGGTCTATCTTCACATTGTAAACCAAGGCTGTCTCCAAGAGCAGTTCCTGGTGTTTCCAGGTGTACAGTTGCTGCTTTGTTGCCTTTTATGTGTAACAGTGTATGCTTCATGATCAGTTTATCTATAGATATACTTCACTGAATGTTTAGAGTTTGGTTTGACTGTTTGGATTCTTTCAAGTTTTAGTGTTCATTTCTCTATTTCTTTTCTTCTGTTTTCCATCTTGAGGGATGGTTGTTCTTATTTAATTTGTTTTGTTTTGTTTTGTTTTTGATACAGGACCTCTTTGTGTAACAACCCTGGCTGCCCTGGAGCTTGTAGAATGCCCTGCTCTGTAGAATGGGCTGGCTTTGAACTCAGGTAGCCTACCTCTGGCTCCCAAATTCTGGGATTAAAAACATATGTCAGTTCTTGTTTTGTTTTCTAAATTTCTGAGTTTAAATTCTAAATAAATCTTCAGACTCTCTTATTTCTTTTTTTCAAGTTCATTTTATATTATGTGTGTGTTTGTACATGCACATATATGAGGAGGCCAGAAGAGTGTATCAGATCCCTTAGGTCAGGCATTAGAGGTGCTCCGGTGAGCCTCTGGCCATGAATGCTGGGAATGGACAGAACTTAGGACTTCTTCAAGAACAGCAAACCCACTAACCACCCAGCTCTTATCCAAACCCCAGGTTTCTTGTCTTTATCATAGGTGTTTGAAGTTATAAATTTGCCTATAATTAGCTCACGGATCATGATGTACTGGAGTTTGAGGCTTAGGCAGCTATTAAGTGATCTTGGGACTTTTGTTCTGTTTTTGTCTTTTACTTCCAATAATGTTGCCATTCTTGTTTCAATTAGTTGCTAAATTAATTGCACTATAAACTACTGAGTTATGGATAGTTATGTGAAGTTAATTTTCTGTAAGATTTTAAATACTTTTTCAAAATCATCCTAGTGCTCATAAGTCTGAAGCAGGATGATTACGAGTTTTTGTGAACTTGAAGTTAACTTGGCTACATAAGGACACCTTGTATCCCAAGGTCAGGAGGGAAATAAACACACACACACACACACACACACACACACACACACACACACACACGTGAATTCTGCCCAACTTTTTGAGTAAAGTCAATGCATAGCATAGACGTTCTCTATCAATTTAATCTTGGCAGATCCCTCCCCCATGTAGTTAATTCTTCTGACCTCACAGCCCATTCCATACAACAGAAATCCAGGTGTCTAAGCTCCATTTGATTTTCATTATCCTTTTATTTATTTATTTATTTATTTTTGGTTTCTTTCTTTATTTTTTTTTTTAGATAATTTCTTTATTTACATGTAAATTTTCCCTTTCCCAGGTTCCCCTCCAAAAAACAAACAAACAAACAAACAAAAACAACAAGAACAAACTTCTTTTGCCTCCCCCCTCCCCATGCCTGCCACCCCACCCTCTCCCACTTATTGGCCCTGGCATTCCCCTACACTGGGGCACAGAACCTTCACAGGGCCGAGGTCCTTTCCTCCTACTGATGATCAAATTTGCAGTCCTCTACTATACACATGCTGCCAGAACATTCAGTCCCACCCTGTATAGTCCTTGATTGGTGGTTGGGTCCCTGGGAGCTCTGAGGGTACTAGTTAGTAATTGTTGTTCATCCTAAGGGGCTGCAAACCCTTCAGCTCCATAGAACCTTTCTCTAACTCCTTCATTGGGGACAGTGTACTCAGTTCAATGAATGGCTGTGAGCCTCTACCTCTGTATTAGTCAGGTATTGTAAGAGCCTCTCAGGAGATAGCTATATGCTTGTCCATCCTTCAGTCTCTGCTCCATAGTTAATCTCTGCCACTCTTTCTGTGTGTGTTTGGTTCCCCTTTTTAAGAAGGAATGAAATGTCCACATTTTGGTCTTCCTTCTTCTTAAGTTTCTTGTGGTTTGTGGGTCATTCTTCCTATATTCCAGACTTCTGGGCTAATAACCACTTATCAGAGAATGCATACCATGTGTGATCTTTTGTGATTGGGTTACCTCACTCAGGATGATACTCTCCAGATCCATCCATTTCCCTAAGAATTTCATAAATTCATTGTTTTTAATAGCTGAGTAGTACTCCATTGTGTAGATGTACCACACTTTCTGTATCCATTCCTCTGTTGAGGGACATCTGGGTTGTTTCCAGTTTCTGGCTATTATAAATAAGGCTGCTATGAACATGGTGGAGCATGTGTCCTTATTACATGATGGAGCATCTTGTGGGTATATGCCCAGGAGTGGTATGGCTGGGTCCTCTGGTAGAACTATGTCCAATTTCCGGAGGAACTGCCACACTGATTTCCAGAGTGGTTGTACCAGTTTGCAATCCCACCAGCAATGAAGGAGTGTTCCTATTTCTCCGCAACCTCTCCAGCATCTGCTGTCACCTGAGTCTTTTATCCTAGCCAATCTCACTGGTGTGAGGTGGAATCTCAGAGTTGTTTTGATTTGCATTTCCCTGATGACTAAGGATGTTGAACATTTCTTTAGGTGTTTCTCAGCCATTTGGAGTTCATCAGTAGAGAATTCTTTGTTTAGCTCTATGCCCCATTTTTTAATAGGGTTGTTTGGTTCTCTGGAGTCTAACTTCTTGAGTTCTTTGTATACATTGGATATTAGCCCTCTATCAGATATAGGGTTGGTAAAGATCTTTTCCCAATTTGTTGGTTGCCGTTTTGTCCTATTGACCATGTCTTTTGCCTTACAGAAGCTTTGCAACTTTATGAGGTCCCATTTGTCATTTCTTGATCTTAGAGCAGAAGCTATTGGGGTTCTCTTCAGGAAATTTTCCCCTGTGCCTATTTGCTCAAGGTTCTTCCCCACTTTACTTTCTATTAGTTTCAATATATCTGGTTTGATGTGGAGGTTTCATTATCCTTTTAATTCCAGGGGTTTGGGTTTCTTTGAACCTAGCAGACTTCTTTTCTTCATTTCTTGCTCTTTCAGAATAAGATGAGCATTTGTGTCAGCTTTAAAAAAGTAAGAGGAATGCTGGCAGAATCTCTGACTATTCAATCTCACTGGGTGAATTTAGCTGAATTGCTGTTTGTGAGACTCTTCCAAGAAAGTTCATTTCTTTTTAATTTGTGACTTTTACCCTACAGTTTGGAGCCCCAGCCAATGAGTTATGGAAAAGTTCTTATATCCATTTTATTAAACAAACATGGAATTGTATGTCAGTAGGCTCAAGCTGCCTTTGCTTTCACATAGGGACAAGGCTTGTGCTTTTCCTGGAAGACTATCTCTATCACCCGGAGCTTCTCAACTCACAGGACCCTCTTACTGTTTTGAAAACAGCTCTTACAGTGCACACTGAGGAAGACTTATTCTCCAAAGTGTTTCCAAGCAGAGTTGGGAGTATTTGCATGTTTGTTGGCTAGGCACATGTCTCATCCAAACCCTGACAGTCTCCTCATGCACACTTCCAGTCTTGGCATTTCAGACCTAGAGATGCACAAGCCATATCCTTTTCTGTGTTTTGTACAGTTGACTAAAGTCAAGGCTTTACTGAGCTTTATGCCACATGTTCAGCCCTTTGCCTTTTGTTGTAAAGACTTAAATTTACTTGGACATGCCCCCTGTTTCTTTTTTATTTCTATATTCTGGGATTTCGTTTCCCATCCTTTTCCAAGACCAAACAAGTTTGTAAACTCTTTAAAAATATTTTAATAACTCTTAAATATCCTAACAGTTTTTCAAAAATCCAAATTCCTATAGATACTGTTGTAGTGATTTCTAAACGTAGATTGGTTTCTACTTCACACTATATTTATGTGTGCTTCATTGGAATCCCTGGAGCAAAATGCACTGTATTGGCACTTCTGGAACATGCACAAATGTCCCAAAAGCTTTTCAGCTCATAGTTCTGTATAAAGGTGTCTTTGTCCCAAAGAACACTATATTCCACAATATGTGTGCTAAACTGGGGGAAAAGCCTCGGGACGTGGTTTTAGGTGCCAAGTTGAGACAGCTTCTGACTGTTCATAGCTCATGGAACATGGACATTATGGAGAAGCTCTATCTAAAGAATTGAAGCTTATCAGTATGCACTATGTACATTTCTCTTACCCAGTGAGAAGAGGGGAGGAGGAAATAGGGAGAGGGAACAAATGCGGAGAAAAGGAGAGAGATAGAGAAAGAGAGAGGGGGAGAGAGAAGGAAAGAGGAAGAGGGAGACAGAGAGAGGGAGAGAGAGAGAGAGAACAAACATGTACACTTTGCTTCAAAATCAGGTTGGTCCTAAAAATATTGTGAGTAGTTCTACGTAGGAGGTGATTTCATCTTTTTTGGTTGCCCTCTGGACTATGAATTGTTCTACATGAATTATTGATGCCCTGAATTCTGTGACTAGAGGATAGTAGGAAGTAGGGTAGGGAGAGGGCATTGGCTAGTCAGAATTGCTTAGTGGAGATCAGGCTTGCAGGTCTAGAATAAGAGACAGATTTTTTAGAGGGAAAGGGACATGATATTCCCAATAGTGACCCAGAGTTGGTACTGCTGATTTCATGATGAAAACATCTGCTCTCCTGTGGTGCAGTGTCTCAGCACTCTGCCAGGTTTTCTTAGGCACTAATGGTGCATTTCTAGAAGGCAAGCTTTAAGCAGATCCCATTTGAATACAAAGTAATATGACTCCCTGTTGGTCTAACATGGTGAAAGGCAGGGTCTGTAATAACATGCACATTATCTAGATGTTTTGATATCATGACAGGCTTACATTACATATCACACTAGGCTCCCATTTTACTGAGAAAACTTCATGCTTACTCTTTTC
The DNA here is from genome assembly GCA_019843815.1 of Montemys delectorum. Classification (NCBI taxonomy): domain Eukaryota; kingdom Metazoa; phylum Chordata; class Mammalia; order Rodentia; family Muridae; genus Montemys; species Montemys delectorum. The sequence continues at coordinate 28,685 of JADRCD010221424.1, read as the reverse complement.
GTCTCAGTAATCTCCTTTAGCCTGGGACACTAATTTTTAAATTGAATTATCTTGATTTCTAAAATTTTAATTCTATATTTACTTATGCCTGTGGGTGTTTGAAAGTCTCTGTCTATCTGTCGGTCTGTCTCTTTTTCTTCCTCTCTGTCTCTGTCTCTGTCTCTGTCTCTGTCTCTCTCTCTCTGTCTCTCTGTGTGTGTGTGTGTGTGTGTGTGTGTGTGTGTGTGTGTGTGTGTGTGTGTGTATGTGTGTGTGTGTGTATGTATGTGTATGTGTACCAAAGAAAGTCAGATGAGGGCATCAGATTCCCAGGAGCTAGAGTTAAAGGTGGCTATGAGCTGCATAGTATGTGCTTTAAACCAAATATTGGCCCTCAGAAAGCAGAAAGCATTCTTAGCTGTTAAATCATCTCTCCAAGCTCCTAATCTAAAAAAATAAATAAATAAATAAATAAAATCTTGTTTTGCTGGTGATGACTGATTTACTTTTGTTATCTAGTATATAAGAGGAATTTATTAAGTGTGCACTTGAGTGTATTACAATTGTGCACACAAGTGTCATGTAGGTGTGTAAATGTCCCTTTTCTTCATTAAACATTAGTATCTAAGAAGAATGTTGCCTCTTTTGAGAACATAATTTTACTTAAACTCTGACAGCAGAAATCCTACTGTTACCAAAGCTCCAGAGATGATGCTTCCCAGACCCTGAGTGAGATAGACTCCAGCATGCAGGTGGTCACGGGAGCATTTCCCGAAATGCAGCCCCCGTGTGGGTCCACGGTCATGTACTAGACCTGTATAGTCTTCACATAGAGCTTTTACCCAGACAGAATTATACTTGATTTAACTTGAGCAGAATCTGGGAGAGAGTCTCTGAGGATTGAATTATCTAGCTGAACCATTTAAAAGCTAGATATCTGCAAAGGATTCTAGAATCTCAGCCATGCTGCTATGCAATACTGTCTACTGTTGAGAATGTGCGAGGTTGGATGGTAAGAAAATCAACAGGGGCAAATTAATCATTTTAAGTAGATGAGACAGTTTTTCTACTAACACGGCTAAAAATAAATAAAGGCAAGTCTGAAGCTGTTTCCAACAAAAATACAGACCAGAAAACCAGCTGTGGCTTTTATTTATAAAGGAAAACAGTTGCCAAGTTTGAGAATGTCTTAGCTGCAGCCAATCTCCAAGTATATGAAGGCACTCCCCGCAGAGGTCTGTTGTGCTCCAAGAAGCAAGTGGCTTTTGTTGGAGGTTTTGAGATGGTTCCAAGACCATCAGCAGCTTAGTGGTGTGGATGCTTGGGCATTTCTTTTTCTCGTTTTTCCCACTCTTCTTCAGAGGAAAAGAAATGGGAATCATGGGAGGTGTCCACTTCCTACACTGACCTTGGTGATGGCCCATAGCCCCTCCCCAGCTAAGCAGAGGGATTAGCTGCCAGTCTCAAGTAGTTACTTGGTAAGCTTGTTCTGCTGCTGCTGATCCCAGAAGTAATCGTGTGTGGCTTGAAAAGCATTGACACCATTACTCCATTGTCTCTGTCTAAATGTCTCTGGTTCATAGATGTTCTACCTCAAAGTCCTCTTTTACTTGTAGTTCCTTAGGCTGAGGAAGCATGATCCCTGGGATATGCTGTCTACAGCACAGTGAGGCTTGGGAAGGAAGCTGGAGTTAAGGCTCTGCAAGTTAAAATGTTGAATTGGCTTCAAGTGTGACAGGCATTGTGGAGACACTAAGACCACGAGGCTTACATTCTGCAGGTAGACAAAACACATAGTCCTGGAGAGACCTCTGATTTGAAAATGTCCATATGCTACATCTCTAGTGCTCACAACAGCTCATGACAAAAATATCCAAGGAATTGGAAAAGCTAGCCACCATACACATAACTTCAGACTGCTCAAATGTCTCAGATGATAACACATCAGTCAATGGATGCTATTAAAATAAGAAATAAATCAGTGAAGCCAGACATTGGGCATACAGACTAAGAGAAATCCTAAGATTTAATTCACCAACTTTAGAATATATATGAGTTTGTTTGTAGGTTAGAATTATGATTTTTTTTTAGATTATGAAGGTTATAAAGTATTTAAAATATAAAACATTACTTAATACAGTATGTTTCCTATTACAATTTCTGTGCTGCATATATTTGCATATGTGTTTGTATATAACATAAATATGTGCATTCATATACATAAAATCTATTCCAGTATGTATATAATTGATTAAAAACATATAGCATCCTATGAGTATATAATTTTGTGGTGTGTATGTGTGTGTGTGTGTGTGTGTGTGTGTGTGTGTGTGTGTGTATGAATGTATACGGTTTGGCATTATATGATATAATCTATTATAACAGGGAGTTACAATGGCAGAAACATGAGAGGATTAGGCACATCACATCCATAGTTAAGAATAGATTAAAATGAATCAATATATGCTTACTAATACTGGACTAGCTTTCTCCACTGGCATAATTCAAAACCTGCCTAGAGAATAGTGCTACCCACACTGAACAAGTCTTCCCAGCTTAACTAATATAATCAAAATAATCCTTCATAGACATGCCCCCAGGTCAACTTGATTTAAACAACCCTTCATTGAGACTCCCTTCCCAGATGATTCTAGACTGTATGAATATGGCCATTAAAATTAACCATAACAGTCATTTAACTCCTTCATTCCCTTACTATTAATGCTTTTGAATATATAACAATATCTGTCTTATGACTATTAGGATGGTTATTTGAGTTTACATATAAAATTCTCACAAAACACCTTACTACTTAATGTCACATGAGTATTGGTGATGATTATACTTCAGGTTATATTGTAAAAGCCTGTTTGATTTGCTTAGTAGCTCTTGCAACACTTCCTGATTTATCCCTCAAGTGGTGGACTCTCTTTCATTTCTATTTGTCATTGGATGCAGTGTTGAGATGGATGTCCTTGATTCCACTCTTCTCAGCCTCTGCTTAGTGATGTTCCTAATGATTTCATCTCTCTGTTCTGTTGTTGTTCTAAGACAAGACTATAGAGAAGGCCAGAACTCCCATGGTATTATACCAGATGTGAAAAATGTTCAGACCAGGTTGATGAGATACCTTGAGTATCATGTGACCTGAACAAATACAAGTCTCCAGTGTTCACCTGAAATCACAAAGTGTCCTATTCTGATATTAAATGTGAAATTATCCATATAGCAATGCGGTGATCCCTCTTGTCTCTAAGTTGGTCAGGAGCATGTTAGCACTGGTTTAGTCAGCTCTTTTGATACTTCATATCACCACAGAAATATTACAGATGGGATTAGAGAGATATTGTCCTTACAGAAGGCCTATGTTCAATTCCCAGTACCCTTTCCAGGTGACTCACCACCACCTATAATGTTACTCCAGATCCAGGGGATTAGATATGCGCTTCTGGCCTCCATAGGCATTGAGTTTATGTACACAAACTGGTATATATACACATACATAACATAATTTAAAATAAAAATAAAATAATTTAAAGACTTTAATAGGCAGACAACTTTCAGTCTCTCAAACATCAAAAATGGCAGATAAAGAAAAGATGGTACCTTGTAGGAACTCACAGTTATGATAAAGTTCATTCTGTAGTGTAATAACAAACCTCAATAAAGCTCCACTCAATGAGGGAAGAAGAAAGCATGCTTTGCCTGGATGAGGCACAGACAGATGTGCAACTCAAAAGTCTCAAAGATACATGAAAGTTTACTCCATTTTAGTGATGAGATCCACATTCCCAGAGCCTGTGGTCTGGAGATTGGCAATGTGTGACCACAGCATCAGGCTGCTGTTGATGATGTAAATAATCCAAGAAAACATTCTAGTCTCATGCAAGCATGCTATGTTGGATGGGCTTTACTGTGCTAACATCAGCAACTGAATCCAAAATTTCAGGAGCTGAGAGGCAAAAACATTTCTCACCCCAAAGTGCAACTTGACCTTCAAGAAGCGTCATAGATTTGATGTTTCCTTTTCACAATGTGTCATAATTTCAACAGTAATAGGATTTTTTAGCTATACTGAAGTTCTCTAACAACATTCTAATAGTGAGAGGTCCTACAAAGTATATTATTTCTCTGTGACTAAGAAGTAAAAACTAAACAGGGATTAATGGGGATATAGCTCTGAGTGACTACAGAGTTGGCTTTTAGGTCCTCATGAAAGCCTTCCCAGTTCAGCCTTTCTAGTTGTGAGACATCTATAAAATAACACTCATTTGAGGACTGGCTTCGTGAACTTATTGGTTGTGAGAGTCAACTGTTTGTTGTTTCTGTAGTATTAAGAAATAGTACTTTGCCACCATGCCTCTTTCACAGTAGCTCTGGGATCCTCTATGCAGTTGTTCACTTTTCTGTCTCTAATGGCACACACCTTTAATCCCAGCTCTGGGGAGGCAGATGTAGGTGGATCTCTAAGTTTGAGGCCAGCATAGTCTACAGAGTGAGTTCAAGGACAATGATGGCTACTCAAAATCCAAAAACAAAACAAACAAACAAATGTAGAAAATACAAGTAATAGCTCAAAAAATTGAGCTCATCAAAATCTGAAAGAGCAGTAAGCTGCCGTGAAGCATACGGCACTCTGAGCACCGTGAATTGTGGTCCCCCCTGCCATCCTAGCTGCTTTCCTTGAGCCAGTGGAGATTTTATTCTCCTCCTTGTTTATTTCAAAGTCTATATTCAGCCTTCATTCCTGTCTTTTAAAAATACTACATATGAAATCCAAAAGCAAACCTGTTTGCCAGCTAGTGAAATAAGACTAACACCTCAAAAAGAAGCATCCTTGGGTGGTCAAAAAAGTTCTGTCTCTACATTCTGCATCAACCCTGCCTGGCACTTCTACTCCTAGGAGAACTGCATGGGAATGACAGCAGCATTTACTGATCTAAAATGAGTATTTGTCATCTCATTTTTCTTGGCTCAGGGACCCTATGACAGTTTAGCTTGTGGTTCTACCTCAATAAGGACCTAGTGAAGAAATTAGTTAGGACTGAAGTCCATTAGACTTTAAAGGTCTGACTTTTAAGATAATTCAAAATGCTAGTTATTTATATTATTATATCATTATAATGTCGAATGAACAGAAATGTCCACCCTACCTGGGTTTGTGTAGAATTGCTCTCATATCATAAGGCTGGCCAGCCCAGAAAGCACAAAGTCATGATCCGTTTATAACTGAACTCTGCACAACAATGACATTACCATAATATACTATTGTCTACAGGCACCAGCCCAAATTGGCATGGAAGACAACTGCACATGGATATGAATGTCCCAGGTAATAGTCACTAGGAATCATCCTGTATTTGGCCACTGTGTCCCCTGTAGAATTTTTTTTTTACCTAGCATTTAGTGCAGCTCTTTTGTTATGCTTTCATTCTCCATTTTTCAATTTACTTGTGTGGTATGCATGTGTATATGCATATTTTTGCATACATGTGTCCACATGCACTTGGAAGGTTCAAATCGATGTCAGAGTCAGTTTCAAACACTCTTTCTTTGTCTACCTTATTCACTGAGGCAGGGGCTCTGAATAAAACCCAGAGTTCATGAATACAGATAGGCTTTTATGACGTCAATCATACTCAGCGTTTTATGAACTACCAGGGATGGTTTTCCGTTCTATCAGCACCAGAGTTAAAGTTCTGCAGGTTTCTTCAACTTGTTTGACCTACAGCCACTTCCCCTCCTCCCATATCCCCAGCCACGCTGGCGCCTTCCTTCCATTCAGAAGATGTGACTGATAGTCACAGCTCAGGACTCCGTCTTCCTGATCCTGGAGCCTGTGCTGTTTTCCAGACACCCAAAGGGGCCAGAACCTTATTTTCTTTTAACTTCTGTTCTAACATTTTGCTATTGGAAGGATCTTTCTTGCTAGCTAATGGATGGTTGATTTCTAACTTGGTTTATTCACACCTCATTTTCAAGCTGAGATGTTGTAGTCTGGCTCTTAAAACTCAATCATACATTATAAACACTGTCAGTTATGTTCCATTGTGAAGCACTTATACGTATGCTAAGTATATCTCAGTCTGAACTACAAAATGTTGCCACCCATCCTTTCTTACATTAACAGATGAATAAATATGTGTGTAAACAAAGACAGATGAATTGACCAAACCCTGCCTTCAGGCTCTTGGGTTTTTGTGATTGAATTGTGACTGAACTCCCACTTCTTCAGTGGTATTGTCGTTTAAAAATCTCCAAGGGGCTGAAGAAATGGTATGGAGTGCTCGCTTCATTTCCAGAGGACCTGTGTCTGATTCCCAGCTCCCAGACCAGGTGTCAGGCCTGCTGTTTTCTCTTTGATGTTTACTATATTCTTGTACATTTTAGCATGTTTTATTAACAAATGTTCACAGAACAAAAGAAAGATGGTTATTTATGTTCTAAACATGAGATTTTTTTATTCTTTGAAAGATTATACATGTGTGAAATAAAATATGATTATAACTACTCCACTTTCCTGCTCTAACTTCCCCTCATCCACGCTCAACCCCTCCCTTCTAATTTCATATCTAGGTTTTGTTTTTGCCTTTCTTTAATAAGTAAGTAATTTCAATTAGTGCTGCTCTTATATATGTGGATGTTAGGCCATCCATTGCAGCATAGGAATCCTAACCATGGTGATACCATCAAAAAGAATGATTTTCTTTCCCCAGTAGTTATCACTTGCCAATAGATGTTCTGAAAGTAATAGAGCATAGAGAACATCAGTCACATCTATGTGGGGGTTTGCCTGGCTTCTTCTTATTTAAATATTGTGAAGGGTATCACAGATAGTGTGAATTATTGAGAATAATACCCATGTTATGTCCAAAAGGAAGAATTTGATCACACTCCTTCTGATTCCCTAGCTCTTTGGTTATTCTTTCCTTACTCTTCAGTGAAGGTCCCTGAGCTTTGGCAGGGAACATGGGTGCAGATGTTGGTAAATACGTCCCATTTAGGGCTGAGTACTCAGTCTCTCCTTCTCAATACTTGTGAGCAGCTATGAGTCTCTGCATTCACTGCCACCCCCTGCAAAAGAAGCATCTCTGAACCATGCAGAAAAGAGTGTGGGTCTATGATCAAAACCAAATATTTAGAAGGCTGATTCCTGTGGTTTAAAATGTCTTCCAAGTATGCATGTATAGTGGGATGGCCTAATAATGCCTGCATTCTAATGTCGATTTTGGGCCCCCAAGACTGGTTGCCCCAGGTAAGAGAGTCTGCACAGAAGATGCTGGGTGCCACTGCCCCCAAATTATTTCTGATCGGCAAATAAAGGTGCCCAATATCTAGGCAGAAGAGACACAGGTGAGATTTCCTGGGCTTGGGGTAGGAGGAGGACCATTAGGGGAAGAAGAGTGCAGAAAGAGAAAGGAGATGTCACCATGGGTTAGGTAAGTCATAAGAATATGGCCATGAAAGCTGGCTAATTGAAGTTAAGAGCAGCCCAGATGAAACATAGTAAATAGTAAGTAATAACTCAGTATTACCAATAGGAAAGTAGACTCTAATGGCATGGCGAGTAGGCCGCTGCCCAGCTCTTGTGTTAAGGTTTATTATAAATATAAAGACTGTGAGTGTGTCTTTCATCCAGGAATTTAAATACCAAATGTAGGGTAGAAATCTTGGGGGGGGGATTTAAATATTTTGCACAACAGGTATGACTCTTACAAAGAGTCCTGAAAGGAACTGTTGCTTTCCACCCTGGCATTTGATTTACACAGTACCTACCAACCCCCAGACATAACAAAAATACAGTGATACTTCAGAGGCTTACAATGAAGCCAAAGAACATGATACCTGAACCTTTTAAGAACTCCTCATTCTGACATTTAAAGTTCATGCAATCTCTGAACAAATGCCTTCTCCCACAGGATAAAATAGGATGAGCATTTTGCTCCATGTTTGTACTGAGCTTTTAAGAAGTGGGTACTTGAAAGCCACTTGACTAGTTGGCTGGTTGAACATGTGAACAATGACCTTGGCTCTGTTTTGATCTCTGTTCCTGTGATAAAATATCTTGACCAAATGCAACTTATAAGACAAGGGGGTTTATTTCAGTATACAACTCCAGGTGGTAGGCCTCCACTGTGTGTACATCACAGCAGGAACTTCAAACAGGTAGTCACACCAGATCATGCCAAGAGCAGAGGGGAGGGGATGCATACTTTCTCATCCATGGTTTATTCATGTTCAAGTCAAGTTCTCCATATACAGTTCAGTATTCCTGCCTAGGAAACGACACCAACCACAGTGGGCTGAGTCCTTTTGTATTAATTAGGGAATCAAGGATAATCCTTCACAGACACTCCTGCAGGCCTACCTGATGTAGACAATCTCTCATGGAGGGTCACTTCCACGTCCTTCTTCATTTGTGGGCTCCCAAATTCTTATTTATTCCTTCTAGATCTATATGCTTTGAAACTCCTACTTTTAAGTCTATTAAGTGATACTGTGGTATCACCTCTACTGCATAACTCTATTATGACAAACATTATCTGTTATTGGTTTTGATTTCTTGAGATCTTATTTTTCCATACTAATGCATTTACCTAAGAATCAAAAATAATGAAATAAAATCTACTTACTAAAGGAGTATTGTGACCCATTGAGTCTCTGGTCCAGGAATGAGACAAGATTTTTGACTTTGCCATAAATGGCTGACATGATTAAATAAATTATATAATTTTGGGTATACTTGGCTTGCTACAAAATACATCTGAAATTCTGTGATCCTGAAAGACAAGAATGTAGGTTACAAGGTGATAGAGAAAAAGATTAATAGAAAACACATACCTCCTTAGATCCATGATTTTGGACTTACTGACAAAAAAGCAACTTCAGGGAGAAAGGGGATTATCTCAGCTTATGTTTTCAGTTTGCAGACCATCATTGCGGGGACTTTAAGCTGGTTACATAGGTAAACATTCTCATTAAAAATATTCCTATAATTATTTACATTTCAAAATTTGAGTTAGATAATCATGGCCTTATATCTGTTTTTTACCCTCCAGTGGTCCTCTCAAATAACATGAGTAATTATTACTCTCATGCATCTGAACATTCAAAGTCTGTGGGTCTAGTTTGCCAGAGTTACTGAGGGCTCTGTCTTCAGGACCCTCCTTTACCAAGAAAAGTCTTCCTGGCTGCTAGGAGCTAGCTGCTGGTCAGGAGATGGCCCCCTCCCTGCGGTTTCTGGCCATCCCACAGACTGGGTCTCCAGGAGGTCCAGCCCCACTGCAGCTAGCCTTCCTGGCAAGGCCTCTTTTACCTGTTTCTGGGATTGTGATTTGGGATCAGCCTTGTTCCAAGAGGCTTAGAAAGAGGTAGGAAATGTGCTCATTTGCCTTGTTCTGTCTGGAAGAGGTCAGAGTGGAATGACTGTGGGGTCAGGGCCAGGGAAGCAGTGGAAGGGACACAAGCAGGAAGGAAGGGATAATTTAACTGAACCAAGCCTGAACCTTTAAGCAGTTCAGTTAAGGGTCAACACTGACGTCAAAGCTGTTTCTTATTTTATAAGGCAGTCTGCCCCTTCCTCCTGTCAGTCCCACATATTGGGTCATGACCTTTGGGCTAGTTGCTCATTATAACCTTAGTTCAGGTAAAGTTTTTCACAGTGTTCTCCCCGCACCCCCAACACACACACATACCTTTTTTTTTTTTTTTTTTTTTTTTTTTTTTGTCTTATTATATAAGGTTCCAGATGCTGTTTTTATATGACAGCCTATGGAAAAGAAGAATGAACAAAAGCATTAAGGATACCTGATTGGTTTTACATCTTTATTCCATTGGGTTCTATGTTGTAAACAGCCCCTCTTACGGTGACTTCATGCCTCTGGCAAATTAAACTTCCTTTAAGCTAGTACAAAGAAAAGGCATTTTAAAAACAAATTAGATTTAAATACTACGACAGTCCCTTTACACAAGCTTACAGTAGATTAGCAAACCTCCTGTATAATTGCAGCATGTGGTGAGCCTACGATGGAGTTAAAGAAAGTAGTTTTTTCTTACATACAGATATTGATCTGTGTTACCTAACAGTGTGTCCACCAGTTCATGTCTTATCCTCACCTCACTTGACACCATTGTGTGAAGGTGACATCACCATGGAGATTCAAATTCCATTATCCACCAAAGTGAACACCATTATGCATGTTACAATCACATACCCATGATGAGGATTTATCGTACTTTTCTGTTCTAAATAACAAAGCAACAAGTCATGAGGTGGTATGGTTTGCTCTGAGTAGGTTCTCCAAAGACCAGATCCTATGGTCCTTGTCTAGAAGCCCTTGGTTCTTCCATGCTCATACTTAATCACTACTGTAAATTCAAGACTACTACTTGCAGTTCACAGCCTTCCTTGATGTACACACACTATGACTTTTGAAATTATCCTCCTCTTCCTATATGTCTCTCTGTGACTATCAAGATCAAGGCTTTTGTGGGCTACCGTGACTCATCAGGACCTAAGCTGCACCTTTCAGTTGATGATCGTAATGCTGTTCATGTCTCTCAATGGACTTGTGTAACTCTCTATGACTCTTTCACTTAATGAGCATCTATTGGGTGTTGATAATGTAACTGGCAAGGTGTTTAAGCTGTAACAATGGATAAAGTATATAGAAATTTCTCCCTTCGTGGAATTTATAAGTGAATTAAAAGAAATAAGAAGTGAACAGAATAAGTAAACTACATAGAAATCGAAGGTGGCAATGCTATGGATGGAACCCAAGTAGACAGATGTTGAGGTGTGGTTTTAAGTACAATGGCCCAGGGTGGTCTCACAAAGAAGTTAAAAAAAAAAAAAACATAAGAAGGAGGTGAGAAAGACGTGTGTGTGTGTGTGTGTGTGTGTGTGTGTGTGTGTCATATGTAATTTAAAAGATTAAATGATAAAATTAGAGGTTGGAGGATTTCTTCATCCATTGTAATTACATCTAATTAATATTAGATTAGAAAAGGAAAGAGGAGTTACTTTGTTCTTCCTGAAAGTCCCCAAGTCCACATTTCTCCAAACAAAAATATGGTCAGATCTATCACAGCAATACCCTAGTCCCTGGTACCAAATTCAGTCTTAGTTTGGGTTTCCATTACTGTGAAGAGACACTATGACCAAGACAACTCTTATAATAGAAAACATTACATTGTAGCTGGCTTATACTTTCAGAAGTTCAGTCCATTATCATCATGGCAGGAACCATGGCAGCATGCAGACAGACATCATACTGGAGGAGCCAAGAGTTCTACATCCTGAAGAGACTGTCCTCAAGGCAGCTAGGAGGAGGGTCTCAAAACCCACACCCACAGTGATACACTTCCTCCGACAAGACTATGTCTACTCCAAAAAGGACATACCTTGTGATAGTGCCACTTCCTGGGCCAAGCATATTAAAACCAGCACACTGATCTACCTCCATTTTGTAAGGAAGAAACTAATGCTTAAAGTCCCAATGCATATCTTTAGCCTTAGATTGGCTAAGAAATTCAAGACCCCTACTGAAACCCAGGCCACCCATCCATTTATTCATCTGTTCTTCAACTTTCCTCTCACCAACTCATCCAGCTACCTTTTGTCTACTCCAAAAACTCTGATATGATACTTACTATGAAGATTACTACTTCAAGTCTGACAATAATGCCATCAAACATCTTCTGTTCGGACTTCATGATCCACATATTGAGAGAGCCAACACTAAGGAATTTTATATGTCCAAGAGCACAGGTACCAAGTGAAAGTGTAATTGCATATTTTTTCTTGGTGGAGGGGAGAAGGTGAATTATTCTAAATCAGTGGTTCTCAACATTTCTAATGCTGTGCCCCTTTACTACAATTCTTCATGTTGTGGTGACCCCTAACCATAACATTAGTTTTCTTGAGGCTTCATAAATATAATTTAGCTACAGTTAAAATTGCAATGTAAATATCTGTGTTTTCTGCAGATGGACTTGGGCATCCCATGTGAAGGGGTCTTTTGACCCCCCAGCAGGTTCCAACCCACAGGTTGAACACTGCTGCTCTAAATGAAGATCATACGGTTATTTTCTTTTTTTAATGGATGCAAGGCAGACATTAGTCAAGCTATACCAGAAATCTCACTGTGGGAAACCATGGCAATTCCTTCCAATTCAAAGTATAAATGGAAAGTCAGTAGAGAAAAATAGCAACTATTTATGAAACTAGCTATGTTTCATTTTAAACTTGGATTGAGTCCACATTAGCATGTCTCCATGCCCCTGGCTTGCATTAGTGCAATGAATATTTCACAGGAACACAAGGGCACTTCAAAAGTACGGTGGTATATCTGTTATATATTCCAAGCTGTTACTAACATCCTTAGATTTTACTGATATGTAGGAAATCATTGGTTCTCAGAGCAGTTTGTTTCTTATTAGAAAGAAAAGGCTTCACAAATCTAACCAACAAGCAAAATCACCTGGGGAGGATTTAGAGCTGTCTCTTTGCTCCACACCCAGATGTTTCAATTCAGAAGGTCTTGAGTAGGGCAAGAAAGCATACATTTCTAACAAGCACCACATGAATTCCTATAATCAACCTGATTCAGAAACTGCCATAGGGCTTGGCATTCAAAAGACTAGGAGCTGCTGACTTCTACAGTATAGAAACCTGAATGATGGACTGATTTTAATTTCAACTACCTTATATGCATGAAAGCCCCTTACAAGAAAATGCCCTGTATCATTGCTTCTACATGTTCTCATATTTTGACTTTCTAATGAGTAAGTTTGGAAATGTTAAATTGTTTGAGGTGATTCACATTTCTTTTCCTTTAGGTGATACTAAGATTGAGACACTTTATTTTATATCTATGGGAAAAGCAATCTAAAAGAATAAAGTGATAGATATACAGAGTATGAGCTCATAAAGAGGAATGAATTGATTACCAATTGGCTTTGCTGTGCATGAACAGTTTGATGAGTACATCTGATCAATGATCTCAAGGATGAGGCCAATGGCAGAGCCAAAGAAGAGATGGATTAGGAGAGTTACTATAGATTGTCACACTTTAGTTAGGACTGTCAAATAGTTTCTTGTATTTAAGAATCTCCTCAACAACTTTCTTTAGTTAAAACTTATGAGACTAGACACAAACAATAATTAGTATAATGTATATGGAGACAGAGCTAAAGGCATATGCCAGGGACCTAGTGATTGGTTCATCTGGCACAGACCACTGGAACGCTGTAAACATGAATAGTTCTTCCCTGGCTCACCTTTACTCAGGCTATCTGTCACAAACTGGGTAGTCTTGATGTGCTCACCAAGGTGTCACATTGGCATAGAGTCAACTTAGGGTTAAGAAACCTTGCTAATAAGGTCAGAGAAATTCTTTTGCTTAAGAATTTCAGAACTGGGCAGAAGTGGTGGCCTCAGAGTTAAAAGCACAACCTGGTCTTGCAAAGGACCTGAGTGCCCATCATTTACATCAAGTATCTCACAGCCATGGTAATTCTGGCTCCAGGAGAGTCAGTGCCTTCTTCTGGCCTCCTCAGATATATGCACATACCCTCACCCAGATAAGTATATATGAATAATTTAAAAATAATATACATACATATTAAATAAAAATTTAAGAGGTATCTAAGATGCTTAGGTCAACCTGGGAACCATTTTAGCTTAGTAAAATAGATGAGATAAAAACAAATTTAGCCTTCAGTGGGGGTTTTCTTTAGCTGAGAGAGTATATACCTAATGATAAAGAAATCACGGAAGTCTCCGAAGTATACCTGGTTTTGCTGACTCTGTGCTTACCATTACTGTGAGACATCCTCCATTGTCAACCAACTCCTTTTGTCATGGCCTTTCATGAAGACCCTATGTTAGGTACTGCTTTCTGGGTCATATTTGCCTCTATTTTGTGGGCAGATTACAACTGGACATTGAATGTAAACACATTCCTCTGGCTCTAGGCTAGGCTAATCAAGGACACTGCATCCTGCAGGATGCAGCTGGCTGTTTTCAGGATGCCGAGCAAGCAGTTCCGTTATCATCTGAGCATCAAGTGTCTTCTGGGTATGCTGCTTTAGCTGCTTTCTCTGTCCTAAGGTGATACAGCAACTGATGCCAATTTAGGCATGAAAGGAATGTCTGAGTCATACAGGGCCCATGGGAGCACATTAGGTGAGGTATCATGGGCTGTACCATAGTCTTTCACTTGGATCTGAGTTGGCTCTATGTCCAGATTGGTTCTTTCCCCATGTGGTAACATGAGTCAGAAACTCCAGGCTGACCCTGGGCCAGGTCAAGTGGAGCAGAAACAGAATGTTCTTTCTCTTGTTCTGTATTATAGATAATGCTCTGGCATATTTTGTCCCCAAAGTGGCTTTCAATATCAGATTGCTTTGTGCAATATGGTACTGCCACATCTTCCATCAAGAGGCAGTCTTCCTCCTCACCCTTGAAATGGCTAGTCTTTTGACTTGTTCTATCAACAGAAAGTGACGCAGATGTACCGTGCCTCTCCTGGGCTCATCACTCAAGAGTCTTGAAAGCATCTGCTTTCAATCTGTCTGTTCCTTGGTATGTAGGACATGGAAACAATCTGCGCTTAAAGATGCCACTTTGGGCATGGAGAGGTGGCATGAGGTAGAGAACAGCTCAGTTTTCAGTACCCAAGTCAGACAGCCCCCAACAGCATGAAACTCTAGCTTCAGGGAATCCAACAGCTTCTGGTCTCTGCAGGTACTCATACATTTATGTACACACATACACACTGGTACAAACATAAACACATAAATACAGGTAAAAATCAGTCATGAAAATGAGCTATCTATAAAAAGAAGCATGGAACGTGGGACAATGTGAAAAATTTCAAACTCCAAGGACTACTGAGTCTTACAACATACCAGCCAGAAAGACTGGGCTCTAGTGAGGGACTATCTCCAAACTTCTTGTTGAAGCCAGGGCTGCCTTGCTACTGAATGAACAACTCCGGTCCTCTGAGTGTGGCTCAGACTTTTGATCTTTGTCCTTATAAACAGGAGGGTAGTTCATGTTCCCAGACACAACGTTGTAGATTGGTTAATTCTCTACCAATAGCAAACTGACCTAGTCACTACATGCATTACTTTGCAGGTAGCAATGTGATTAACTAGAAACAGGAGGACTTGCGCCTACTCAAGAGTGTGACCCAGAGGAACACAGGATGTTACCACAAGAGTAACTATGAAGGCAAACCCCTCTGGTGTTCACCCCATCTGCTCTGCTTCTAACCTCCTAACTTTCTCTAGATTTCTAATTCTCTTTGAATTCAGGGAAGGATAGGTCAACCTCTATTTCCCAAAAGTGACAGGAAGAAAGCTCTGTTTATCTACAAGAGATCTGCAGTGATAAAGCAAGACTTCTTGATGCTCTGTGCTCTGTCTTCCTGAAAATCATGATTTCCACAGTATCATATACTGAGAAGATACCTCACATGTCAAGCACCTGGGGACTGAAATTCTATAAGGAAGACCTATGTATGACAATATGATGTGACCTCAAAGGTATCAGTGCACATTGAACATGATGGAAGGGACCCTGTAGGTGTAATACAGGGGCATGAAACACACTAAGAGATGAAAAATCCACTGTACATTGATTTTGTCAACCAGGATAAGACTTTGGTGAATCTAATGCTAGGTGGTTCATTGTCAGAATATTTAAAGCACATCTGAGTTGGATAGTAATGGTACATGCCTTTAATCCCAATGCTAGAGAAGCAGAGGCAGGCAGATCTCTTCATTCGAGACCAGCCTGGTCTGCAGAGTGAGTTCCAGGACACCCAGGGCTACACAGAGAAACTTTGTCTCTACAACTAAAAATAAACAACAAAAGCAAACACCAAAGAACAATTTGGGGAAAAGTTCCCAGGCAACAATCAGTCTAATCAGTTCATTCTAATCAGTTCATTCGTGATGCACAATAAAGCTTATGGTATAGTCTCTGACCAAGATAGCAAGAGGTCAGCAAGCCATGAAGTATTTGTGACATGTATCCCAAAGATGCATAATGATGTAGGAAAGGAAGAGTCCAGAATAATTATTTGCGGGGAATCAGGATAAAGTCTGCCTCTGTCCTAAAAGTGGGTAAAGTCTGCATCCACAGGTAGCAGAAAGGTCACCAGATTATTGACCATCTTCCTCTCAGCTTTCTCCTCCTTTGAGGATCTACCCCTGTGTGAGTAACATTCTTGGCTGTCTTAGTACTTCTCTGTGAGTACAAGGACCTCTGTGCCTCCAACACAAAATGACTTCATAAATTAAAAATTACAATGGAATTTAAAATGTTAGCAGTTTAAAAATAAAGGGTCAACAGTCAATTTTGGTTGCTTTATGCTGGAGGCATATAGGAAATGCCCCAAACTTTCCCCAAACTCAAATCATCCATGAGCAAGAGTGTTACATTTATAATTTGTTAAATTAGTTTTGAACCAGCTCAGCCTTCAGTCTTTGGAGTGACAGTGCTGGCTGATAACTGGTCTCATTTATGCATTATATTTTCCTGCCTGCCCCAAATACCATTGGAAACTTTTTAATTTGATCTATCAATGACCCCGGTTGATTGGATGAAGAGTCTATCATAATGTTTAGACCTTGTCAACACATTAAATCTAGCTCTCAAAGCTTCATTCCTGATGCCATCTGAAGTTGTGAAAGCTATTTCTTTCCCATTATGCTGCTAAGTATACTAGGCTAGGAGGAAATTTCCTCTGTTTCTGGTCATAAAGCAAGTAGATTTATGGTTTGGGATTGTATGCACATGAATATGAACTGGTAGGCATTTCAGGAAGTCACTGGCCAGCACACAGAAGAACAGAGCTTACTATAGATTTTGTAAACTTTAACCTACCCAAAGTACCTTGACTTTGCTTGGTAAATCCAGCCATAACATGCTAACAGTTCCCGAAGGCCACTTAGACAATCCTTATCCACCCTTCATTTGAGTCTGCCTTTATTCTGGCTTTGGACACAGACTTCTACTGAAGCTTGGGATGGTTTCCCAACATCATTGATTTCATTCATGGACTCTTTACAGTGTCTTCAGGGGGAAAATAGGTTTGTACACTCTGTAAATTGAACAAGAGATATGTTGGAACTGGTAAAGGGTAAGTCGTATCTGGGTAAGACAAACATGACCTGGCACTAGTGTTAGTGGGTAGTATGTAGTACACACTATACTTATGGAATTGAATATTAAATAAGTGAATTAAGAATCTGAATTCAGATACTTAACTAATAATTTGGTTAATATGCAAAGTGTTTCTTATATACATTGGATAGTATTGATCTCTAAACCCAAATCCAAAATCCCTTAACATTTTTAGAATGAACGTGATGTTTACATGGAAAATCCATCATAAACCTCATCTTCTAGGACAGCAGAAACTTAATTGTCATTAGTATATTTGATTTGGTACTTCTGTGTGTGTGAGTACATATAGAATCAGAGCTATTATACTCCTAGAAATGACCACTCACTGCATCTATGTTTGGATGCTGGTCTTGTCCTCATAGATTAACTGTTCCTCCTCCAGACCCTTCCAAATATATATCTCCAATGCTCAGAGAGTTGAACTCACCTGTGACTTTCTCTCCTGTCTATGAATTAAATGTTATTCCTGCCCCTATACAAACTTCATGTAACCCAGGCTGTGTCTTCACAAAGTTTAAATAAGTCGTTCATCATGTTTAACAAAAGCGGGTGGAAAGAAAGAAAGAGAAAATCTGCCATGTTGATGGATCTAGCTTCAATATTAATTCAGTGTAAAGTTTAAAAGCACTGTGAAGGTCATGGGCTCCCTGGGAACATGAGACTATCTGGAGCATCACTTAAAAGCAGCACAACCGAAAACTTTGAACTTTGTTTGTTTGATTGATCAAGTACCCTCATGTTTCAAGATTAGTGTCTATATGACAGGAGATAAGAAGTGACAAGAACGCAGCCTGCTAATATTGTATCCATTGTGATTGTTTAAGGTAGAGGAATGGGTACTATGAACAGGTACTGCTGAACTTACCACTTGTGAATCACAGCCATTTGTTTCATTTTCTCCAAAGTGTTTATTTCTCTGTTTATGCTCTGTCATGAATTTTATTATCTTGACAAGCCTACACTTGTAATAAAGAGAGGCAGCTCATTTTTATAGCTCTTTCTGTCTTTGGATGCTATTTCTGGCAATTATAGGTTATCAAAAAAAAGGTGAGCAAGCTATATCCATTGAAAACTCTAAGGTAACAATGTTCTATGTCATTAGAAAATCCAGTGTCTAAATTTCAAATTGAAAATGAAAATCCTATTTAAACCTGTGACCCAGTCACCTCTGCAGGTAACCTACCAGGCCAGCATTTCTCTTCTAATGTAAATGTAAACTTGATTTTTTCCTAACTCTTGGATTCTGCCACCATTCTGTCATCTCAGAACAGAGTGGGTCTTCCTGGTAACATCATCATAGAGGTGTGACTCTGCATGGTTGATGTAGTGGCTCTTCCTGGTTGTCAACTTGACTACGTCTGAAATGAATTACAATCCAGAATTAGAAGGCTCACCTGTGGCCCTAATCTGGAGGCTGAGAGATACAAGTTTCTGACCTGAATCTTGGCATAGAGACCTTGAGGAATAGTGGCTACGAATCCCACAGGATTAACATAGAAAGCTCTATGAGTTCAAGGTCATCCGGGGTTAAAGGTGTGGTGGCACACACCTTTAACCTGGGCCACATTTTTTGCTGGAGACGTATATAAGGACATTGGAAGAAGGAAGGCTCTCTCTGCTTCGCCTGCTTGCCTTGTGGGACTGAGCAATTGCTGGATCCTTGGACTTCCATTCACAGCTGCTGCCGTGACTGTTGTTGGGAGTTGATTGTTGGGAGTTGGACTACAAACTGTAAGTCATCAATAAATCCCTTTACTACATAGAGACTAAGTTCTGTGACTCTAGAGAACCCTAACTAAGACAGTTGACTTCATCAGAGGCTTGCAGGACTAGCACTGAAGTATGTATTTTCAAAGACTTTCATCTCAGGTGCCTCTCCTTCTGTCATCTAGCTTAATAGTTTATGCTACTGCCTCACTTAGAAACCTGAAGGCTCCCTCTGAAATATATGCACATTCAGAAGTACCCTCTAAGACATGTAGGGAGAGGAGCTGATACTAAAATCTGGTTCCCTAATTGGTTCTTTGTTTGGTCAATAAAGAAGGTGAGAGCCAATTGCTGGGCAAAGGGAAAAAGATGGGATATCTGGGTCCCAGGAGGAAGAGAATAGTTGCAGGGAAAGAGGAGGTCTTTTCAGCCAGGTTTTGGAATGGGAGGCATGTATAATCATGTAAGACCTTGGGCAGCTAAAAGCAGTGGTTTCTCAATGAAGCTAGCCAAGAGGGGCTGGTGGAGTGCTTACTACAGCTTCTGGATTTCCCAGGTTGGGGGATGGTTGCGGTCAAGTTGGAGCAAGGAGAACAGGGAGAAGTCAGAGCTCAGGGAAAGCTCCCAGGAAGGAGGTGGTGTGTTTTTTTTAAATTATATGCAACAATGTGCATATATCAAACAGGTGGTGACCTGTTTGAACTCTAAATAGGAGAGATAGAACTTGTTTCAATAGTACACTGATGCTGAAGTTGATCTGCTCCCACAAAGGGATGACTCTTGGGAAATCAGCTGTTTATGATAGCCATAGGATGCCTGTAATGGAGTTCATTAGAACATTCTACTGTGGCCATTTGGTGTGCTTGTTCATGCAGAAATAACTTTATACTTAACATCATTGAGTATGGTTGTTCTTTAAATACTCTAAAATGTTTAATCAAAATTAAAACTATATTTTAGAATAATAGAATTCAATAAATGATTATTAAACAAGAAAATCCAACATGGTTGTAAGCAAGGCCCATAGAAAGATGATGAGTGTGGTAGGACACAGGAAGGGCCACATAAAGCAATAACCTTCAGTGAGGATGGGCCATGTATGATAACTGTAGGAATCTGTATTGTGTAAAGGAAATCCCAGTGGTGCCTGGTTCCCTGATCTTTTTCTTCATAGGTTTATAACCTTATAAAAATAATTCTTTGTAGCTCCATGTTCAGAAAGCCTAATTTGCATGAATGCATAATGTGCCTGAAGAATGCCAGGTCTTTTTAGCTGAGCCTCTGAGAGAGAAGCAAAGACGATAAGCAAACCTTGTAGCTCTCAAAAGACAGGCGGGGTATTTGTCATCACCCTTCCTTTGCTCCAGGAGGTTGTGGAGGAGGATAAAGCATAAGACTTATATTCCTTTGATTCTTTATAATAGACATAGGAAGAAATCCAAGAAGGGCTATACATTTGAGGAGGCAGTGGGAGCTGGCATGGGCTGACCCACACACAGTGGTTTTCTAATTCCTCTGGATTTTGAGAAGTCTTTGGATAAAGACATATGCTTCATAGGCTCTAGCAGAATGCAGAAGTACAACATGAAGACTGATGAGCTCCAAGCTCACACACCCAGAAGACATGTCGAGATGTTGATGAACATCTTCCTCAGGGATGGCCTCTTCCAATTCCCAAGAGAATGTAACCTTCCTTTATATGCATCAATATGAATTGGAAATTTCAGCTCACCCAAGCAAACTCTCACAACAGCAGTTATGGATTCCTACTCAAGTTTTAATAAAGCAACCTGCCTACCACACATCTTTACAGTAGCTCAGTTTTATACAATAAAGAATTCTGGATGGAAGAAACAAATTATTTCAGTATACTCTCCAAAGATATTCTCTATTGATATAGAGTTTACATGACAAGAAATGCTGATTTTTTAAAAGGGGGAATATTTAACATAGTGCTGGATTTCAGTGTGAGAAGATGAATATATGTGTGAAAGGGTGTGTGTGTGTGTGTGTGTGTGTAATAAGTGAGTAAAATGTATGAGGACATATAAATATTTGAATGTGTAAGGAGTGTGCTAGTGTCTTCAAAAGTGTATGTGTATGTATTTGTGTGTTGTGTAAATATTCCTGTTAGATTGTGAATATGTAAATGCGAGAGTGTGTGGGGAATCTTTGAGTTTGAAGGAAGGCATTTGAAAATCGCATTTGAACTTGATAGAGATCATTATTATGTTGTAAAAATCATGTTGACACCAATCAGATAGATAATAAGGTTTTGTTTCCTAAATATTTGCATGAGTGGATGAGGCTTGGCATGGAATTTCCAGTACCACATTGTACAAGGATTTTAGAAAAACAGCACTGTCTAAGATCCTGATCTATTGCTGTGAAGAGACACCATAACCAAAGCAACTCCCCTAAAAGAAATAACTTAATTGTGGACTTGCTTACAGTTTCAGAGGATTAGTCCATTATCATCATGGTGAAGAAGCCAGGTGGGAGCACAGAACAGTAACTGTGAGCCTCATCCTGATACACAGAAAGGAAGAATAAAACTGGGCCTGATGTGGCCTTTTGAAACCTCAAAGCCCACCCTTGGGGACACACTTCTTCTGTCAAGGCCACAGCATCTAATCCTTCTCAAATAGTGCCATTCCCAGATGACCAAACCTTCAAACACATGGCCTATGGGGGCATTTTTATCCAACCGACCTCAGGCATCTTAATAGGAAATAAAAGGAGAAAATGTGCATGATGTAAATATAGCCCTCTTGATGGCAATTAGGTAAATGCCAAAGTTGCAAGTGAAGAGTTTATGTAATATTTTTAAAGGGAAGAAACAGCATTTCTAGCATATTACTGATACAATATAATATAATATTATGAAGTAAGGGATTAGATATTCTAATTGTATTTAAGATATAAAATATGTATTTAGTCATTTATCTTTATACCGCCTCCTCCAGGTTGCTATCCTTGAGCAGTCAAGATTGTTTCCTGGTATTATCTAATTGGGAAAATAGATTTATTTATAATCTCATCAGAAATCAGTTCATTGCCTATTTCCTCAATTACAGCAGAAGTATCCTAAAATCCCTGATTTTAAATGAACCAAGAACCACCTCAAAAGCTGCGCACTCACCTGAACAATCTGGGGATAATAGGAGCTGAGATGGAAAGGGCCTAGGAAAGGAGGAGGTGAAGGGAGATGGAGGCCATTTGGAATGAACTAATGCACCCCAGCTGCAGTAATCGGGATGGCAAAATCAAATCAAAGAGCTCATCTTGGAGTGCTTGTTCAACTGGGAGGACCGCATGTTAGACAGACACTTAGTCCAATTTAATGTGCATTCACTTGTGTCCCATTTGTTTAACAAAAATAACCCGAAACATCGAGGACCTTGAATGCTCCAGTGTTTTGAGTACCAAAGAGACAGAGGTGAGTCAGAAGCACAGCCATTCTTCAGCTTCCCAGCCGATAACTGCTAGGTCCTTGGAGTCCTCAGTCTATGCTTATGTTACTGAAGCAAGCTGGTATAATCCAGTAACCTAAGGTTTATATCCAGGAGATGTAAAAATGATCATGCATCCTTTCAATTTATAACCTGGTAAGTCTTAAGTTAGACATTAAAGAATGATAACTACTGTCTATGCTCCAGAGCATAATAGAAGTGTTGGTCAAGCAATGATACAAAGAATAGAAAAATCCTAACTGGGATGAAAATACTGAAGGATATTATGTGTTCCTACCAGAACATACAGGATTTTGAAAATTTTTCAGAGTATAATATACATACAGAGAGGCACATAAACCACAACTGAACAGATAGGCCTCTACTACTGTAAATGGGTAGTTTTTAATTTTGTGCATGCTTTTGTAAGGTGTATGGAACTGGCCAGAATAGAATTGTTCAATAACAATAAATATTGACAAATGTTACTTTCTGAAGTCAGGTACAGATATTGTGGTGTCTACTTATAATTCTAGAATTTGTGAGGCTAATGTAGGAGGATTGCTGTGAATTCAAGGTCAGCCCAGGCTACGTGAGAAGTTTCAGGTATGCTAGAGATGGATAACAAGACACTAACTCAAAGAAACAGACACACAAACATGTATGTAGATAGATGATAGATAGATAGATAGATAGATAGATAGATAGATAGATAGATAGATTCTATGTCTATGTCTACGATGTACCTAAAGTCATAACAGACTTAAGTAAATAAAGGTTGAGTCCTGCATGGCCATGAAGAAGGGACAGTGTGACATCGTTTCCTTCCCTTGGAGAAGAGCCAGCAGGACATGGGCCTCCATAAGTGTTGACAATTGCTAGTAAGCATAAGGCTTATTTATATATTTTATTTTATGTTTCTACTTCAGGGGAATGTCCTCTTTGTGAAGGTAAATGACTCCATGATAGTCAGAGACAGTGTGAATCTGAGAGGGAGAGTGTCTATATCCTTAGCAAAAATAGTAATAGCTGCAACCTTCAGGACAGCCTTTAAAGCTATAGCAAAGAACTCTGAAAACACGAGTTCAGAAATAAATAATTTCTCAACTTTGAAAAATATAAGGATACATTATAAATTGTGTAAAGAGCTTCATGGGCCTGGAAAAGCAGAGGCAGCTGTACTGTGAGCCAGCTTCTTAGAAAGACACAAAGGCAGACAGATTCCAGAGTTCAGGGTTAGCCTGGGACAGAGCTAGTTTGGGCACAGGAGTGATGGAAATGGTTATCTCATTTTGGGATCCCATCGAGCAATATTATTGTCTGTGCTTGTGCTTGCTGTTTCTTTCTAAGAATTAAGGGACTGGGGTCGTGGAATTCTGATTCTTGAGGTAATCAAATGGAAACTTGGAGTAAATGACTGAATTGATGTGCAAACAAAAATACTGGGCCTTGGTCTGTGAGAGCTGAGCTATCTGGATAAGCTGTCTTGAGATCCTCAGAAGAAGTTGTCTTGAGCAGAAGGTTATATTCTGAAGCAGAACACAGGCTGTCAGCTTATACCCATAATTTGACTATGAGTTATTTTTTTCAGTGTTCTCAAACACCTCTTCTTTCAGGAAGCCCTGAGCCAAGGCTGGCCTTGGCAAATAAAAAAAAGTAGGAACAAACACAAATATTTTAAAGGTATAAGATAATATTATTTACAGGTTTATGCTAATATAATCCATATAATATGACAAAAGAATGAAAAAAGGAAATGGAGATAGGGAGGAAGAATATAAAGAGGAATAGAAGCAAGTAAGGGCATGTAGTCAGTGAAGAATTCCTGGTTCCTCTAAAGGCTCACGAACCCATGGGACCTGCAGTCTTTTCTATGCTAACTACTCTCTTGAGTATACATTCGTATCCTGGTAGATTTAACTGCATTTTGAAAGTAGAAGATTAAGAATGTGTCCCCTAAAGGATTGATACTTAAAAGGAACAAAACACTCTGAAAGAGAAGAGGGTATCCTGCAGAGTTCTTGGCAGCAGCTGGAGTAACATGGGTCACATGTGCAGATCCAGGGGAGCTGTGAGCCTTTCCTTCATACTCAGCACAAGAAAGAAACACTGGGTACCAAGCACAAGAGCAGATCTGAGTTCCCCAGGCTGATGGAGAGATGGGAGATGGGAATGGTCAGGAGGTCTAATTGTCCCAGATCTTAGGTAAAGAGGCTTCCCTTCCAGGGTGACTGTCTGCCTGCCTGCCTGGGCCTGGATATCTATAATAGCCTATTCCTGAACACTTGAGGAATATAATGAACACCACAGCTATATACAGGAAGCACGGCCACCATCTCAGCCATGCACCAAGAAAAGTATCTCAGCATTTCCATGACTTTGGATGAGACAGGGTTCACTGCTGCACACAATTAAGCTTATGGCTTCTTCTATATTTGTTCCTGTAATTGCTGAAGACTGGATAAAATCTGCCTTTGTCTTCCTGTTGATTAAATGAGGATCTGGGTGTAAAAGTATTTGCTCATGAGCACACTTAGGTCCCACTAATGCAGCCAGAGAGTCATGTCATTAGAAGGGTATGAGGGGACAGGACTCCGACACAGAAAGCCTACCTACCTGTATATCATGCCTTCCCAGAGTTTGGGCTTGTAGCTTCTATGTCACTCTTAGGGACTGAGGTGAAACTGACACCATGGTTAGTTATTAACATGGAATATAGAAGAGTTGTATTACCACGGTTATGAATAAGACAGCAATGGAGAACAGAATGGCTGTTCTTGAAATGATACTATTTAGTGAAACCTCAATAGGTAAGCACTGTTATCTAAAGTCATTAAAATGACAACCTAATAACCTAAAAAAATTTATTGAGAAGAAATTAAAAATTGATATAAGGAGAAATCTGTCTAGATGTTAGTGTTTTGTGGACTGAGTGAAGGATGAATGTGTGTGAGTGAGTATATGTGTGTGTATGTATATATGTGGGGGGTACAGATATGTGTATGTGTATGTATGAGGGTGCATATGATGAAACCACTGCTCAAGGGTCATCATTAATGTCATGTGACTGAATTTTCAGTGACTCTTTCTAGATTACAATAAAATGGCTTTTGGGTATGCCATAATGCCTGAATCTTCTCCCATTAACTCCCATAATGCTGTAGTCTATAATAAGCCCACCTTAATATTCTCATCATAGGACCTCAAACTGGAAAATTAAGGTAATGAAAATATGGAAAAAAATAAATGCTTGTAGATTTTCTTTATATCCAAAATTGATTGCATAGTTTTACCCTCTCCCTCAATTTCGATGTCATATCATTTATTGTGTACAGCCTAAGGACAATTATTTGTTTGCTATCAGTTGTCATTAGTGAGTAAAACGATCAGAATTCTTAGGCCATATTTCTGGTATGAGTTGCCCTAACACTGGAGCCAGGCAGATACAACTGCCTTGAGGTTTTTAATCCATATAAACTGACATGATTAAAAGTAATAACATTTGAGAGTAATTATAAAGACTCTCATGAACATTAATTAGGCAACAAATGGTGCCTTGGAGATCAATTTCTATTTATCTTCTTTGTAGATAAGAGGCCTAGGATAAGTTTCTTATCAATAAAACAACCTGAAATAGTCCCTAAATAGTAGGAAAAGCAGCCCAACTAACAGACTTGAAAGCCATTAGATGGCAATTTCAGCTACAGCAAGATAAGAAATTAAATGAAATCTTGAAATAAAAAAATTGATTAGAAAACATACCTACCCAGAAAAGATCTGAGTGTTTCCAAAGCCCTCACATTCTATTCCCCCTTTGATGTTGTCCTGAAATGCCATTATTATGAAATCTTCGTGCCATGGTGCTGCAAGATGAACTTGAGATGGCTCATTTTCTTTAGATGATAACAAGTGCCTGTGGCAGGTTTCAGCAAATTATTTTATTTGTAGTTCTGATAGCAATTGATTTGAGGTCTCAGAGCCTACCTCCTTTTAACTTGCTAGCAGATATTATATAATGTCTCTATATTGTTAGCTCAGCCCTGCAAGATTTTGATAAACCTTAAGAGCCGCTTCATAGGCTTGTACTCTTGAATGTCTGTATTCATTGTTTCCTTTCGCATAGAATCCAGCTGATGTACTGGCTATGGAACTTGACAGGAAGTAGAAGTGAAAAGAAATGGTATACAAGAAATTACCAGGTTGCTCATTCAGATATACATAAGGTTAGGCAGGTAATACAGAAGAGCTAGGTGGCCTACAGCTCATGTCTGGAGAGAACTTGCCATCTTGAGAAAACAGATGTCAAGAGAGGGAACCCAGGTATCAGCTGGTCCTCTGGCATTCCAGAAAACCCAGAATCTCACAATTCTTTGCGTGTTTGTTATCTTTTTATGTTGGTGAACCATTAAGACTACAATTAAACACCCTAAAGAGACAATGTTTCCAATAGTCTATATGAATCCCATAAGTTTCAATATACAAAACTCAATTCAAAAATAACAAACTTCAGGGAAGATCTCAAGTTACTTGTCAATGTCTAAAGTAAATCACATGAAATCGCATTTTATTGCTAAGAAAAAAAAATGGACAAATTCAAGTAATTGTTCTTCAATTATGCTTCAAAGAGATGGTTTGCAATTCCCCAAACCTGAGACCTGTGACCTTCCCTGTCAAAATGAACATGCAAGTCAGATAAATTATAAGATCAGCACACAGTGCACTTCACCTGAGACATCAGTTAAAGCCTAAGGCTGCCTGAGACATTCACACCTTTGTATGAGGGTGTGGCATATGAGAACAGGAGCTAGAAATCAAAGATGAAGGTTTTCTCTTCAAGGAGACCCATGCACACTGTCATGATAGCTGTTAGGGGTTAACACAACACAATACTCCGGA
The DNA here is from genome assembly GCA_019843815.1 of Montemys delectorum. Taxonomy (NCBI): domain Eukaryota; kingdom Metazoa; phylum Chordata; class Mammalia; order Rodentia; family Muridae; genus Montemys; species Montemys delectorum. Next base: position 1,451 of record JADRCD010221424.1, on the reverse strand, counting down.
TGAGGTTGCCCCTATGCTAGAAAGTGGTTTTCTTACAGTTTGCAGTCAACAAATCCAAGGGAAATATTGAAAGATTGGGCATCCGAGGCTCATTAGCTGGCAGATGTCTTCTTCTCATCATGTCTACTTATGAACTTCTTTCCTCTTTGACTCATTCTGGATGCTCACTCTGCTATTTTTGTATGTGTCTACACTCATGAGTGTATCTGTTGAGGACAGAGATCAATATCTGCCATCGCCAATTATTTTCCCCTATTATTTGAGACAAGTTCACTTCATGGAATCTGAAACCCATTGTTTTAGCTAAGTACTCATGACTGGTGCTCTTTGGGATCCTCCTGTCTCCAGCCTCCTGGCCTGATAGGTGTAGGTGATAGGGAGCTGAATTTAGGTCTATTAACTTATGCGGCAAACACTTTATGCCCTGAGCTACCTCTCACGCAGAAATTTCTCCTAAAATAGTCTTGTTAGATCCAGTTACGTTCTCATTCATAAGACTTTATTTAAAATCAATGACCCTTTAAAGGTCCTGTGCCCAATGCCACAACATTATAGATTAGTTGGGATTAGGACTTTACCACATGAATCATGAGTAGGAGACAGTCCATGAAAGTCATTTACTGACATATTTTAACTAGAATATTTCAAGGAAGAAAACATGCCTTAGTTTTAGTGTTTGCCCCAGTTCCGTAGTGGAATGACTTTCACCTGATTGTGGTCATATTACTGACATGACATCACTAAGATGGGATCTGGGGAGGAGAGCAAAGACAGCACAGTGGCACACAGCACTTTCTCTGTCAGCGACAAGGATGAAGAGCATAGTGAAATGAGTAATGTGATTAGAAAGAGTGAGCTCTTAGTTTCTAGTTTTCTTACTAATACCATCTATTGTCTTGTAAGTATGTAGAATTAGAATTTTAATAATAGCTGTGTTTAAAAACCTGGTAGCAAATTCCCTCAAAAGTTGACAAACAGGACAGTGCAAAACAGTATGTGGACTCTGCTGAGTCGGACTGCCCTTCTGAAGCATAGAAAAATAGCAGAGCTAACACAGAAAGGGCAAGAAGACCCTCTGACTGGCATGGAATGGAAGGAAATAAGTGTGAATAATCTATAGCACACAAGGAGGAAGACATGGAGACTTTGGAAAGGGAGTTGATTTTTATAAGGCTTTGGATTTGTGGAGAATGGTGGGAGGAGAGAGCCTGGGTGCAGAAGGCTTGAGTTCCAAACCCAGCTATACCCAAACAAGCAGGATGATATGGAGCTGAGCACAGGCTCCCTAAACCCCAGTTTTTTTCCTCTCCACAATCCATTCTCCTGGCATGGATGTGATATCTCAGACAACCACTCAGTGCATAATCACTGAGCATGTATTTCCACATCTCTATGCTAGCTTTGAAGAGAATTCATGATTGTGTGTTGTGTGTACATGTGTGTGTGTGTGT
>JADRCD010221423.1:1092-14276 GCA_019843815.1 Montemys delectorum | reverse complement strand
TGACTTTCTCAAAGAACCAGCTCCTGGTTTGGTTGATTCTTTGTATAGTTCTTTTTGTTTCTATTTGGTTGATTTCAGCCCTGAGTGTGATTATTTCCTTTCTTTGACTCCTCTTGGGTGAATTTGCTTCTTTTTGTAATATTATTATTATTATTATTATTATTATTATTATTATTATTATCTTACTTTTTTTTTTTGGTTTTTCAAGACAGAGTTTCTCTGTATAGCTCTCGCTCTCCTGGAACTCATTCTGTAGACCAGGCTAGCCTCGAACTCAGAAATCCACCTGCCTCTGCCTCCCAAGTGGTGGGATTAAAGGCGTGTGCCACCACTGCCCGGCATAATCTTACTTTTAAAAAAAGAAAAAGAAAAAAGGATGGAGAGAAGGGGATGCAGCTGGAGAGATGGCTGAGCAGTTAAAAGCACTGCTTCAATTACCAGCACCCACCTTATGGCTCACAACCACTTATAACTCTGTTCCCAGGGGGACACCATCTTCTGGCCTCTACTTGCACAAGGCATGCACATGGTTTAGACATACATGCAGGCAAAAGATCCAAACACAAAAATAAAAAGTTTTTAAATGGCAAATAAGTAAAACAATAAATGTGTGGGTAGATGTGTCAATAAAGAAAGAGGCTATTTCAAAAGGTGATGGATGAAATCAGTGAATGTGGTCAGAATGTAACATATACATATGAAAATATCACAGTGCAACCCAGTATTTTTTACAATAAATATTAACTAAAATAGTATACAATTATATATAACAATGGTACTAAATTTTAGATTTATAAAATACACCCTGAAAACTCATGTCTAAGATTCGGCCATCTGTCTGGTTCTACTTGTAGGTAATAGAATCTTTCAAAAATCATCTATTTGGAGGTCTCAGATCTTGGGAACAATTCCCTGGATGTGTGTAATTGGAATCTAGCCCCAGTTTCTCTACCTTTCCTTCTTTCCAGTCCCCATCCACCACATGTTCTTGTTACAATGCATTGTCTCACCATAGACAGAAGTGTTGAACAACTGACCATGAACTGAAAAATAAAACTGACCCAAAGTAAATTATTTGAAGAATATTAAAAAAAAAAAACAATGACATGTTCAGTAGAAAAAAAAATGAATTCTGTAAGAAAATCCACTATCAATACTTTAAAGGATAAACAATTGAATTTTTCCTGAAAAAAAAATATTTTTCTTGCCAATATTGGTCTGATCTTTCTTACTCGTTACTAACATTCCTAAGCTATAGAGTCTATGACTTCTTTTGGTATTCATATCATTTTCATAAAAAATTGCAAATATTTCAAGTAAAAAGATGGAACTAGAAAAGAATCACTAGATAACCAGACTCAGGAAAACAAATACCACTCGATCTCTCTCATCAGAGGTTCCTACTGCAGCCCTTCGGATAAGGTAGAGTCTTCACTCCTTATCAAGGATTCTCTCTTTGCAACACAAGGAGGCCATTAAAGAAAACAATGACCAATCAAAATCAGAGTTTTGGAGTCCGGTCCCAAGGAGATATGAACAGAAAAACAGACCAAACAAAACAAAAACCTCCCACTCTTGAGGTTCAGGAAACATAGTGGCAGAGAGGATGAAAAGATTGTTAAGAGCCAGATACTCTGAAAGTTTGATGTGACAATGTGTCTCCTAGGAATGGCAGAAGGTAACAGTCGTAAAGGCTCACCCCCATGGCTATCTAAATGTGATCTAAACTAGGGCATTAGCAGTAGATGTGCCAAAGTGAAAGGGTTAAAAACTATAAGCCGTCAGCCCTCCCAAAGAACTACAGGTCACTAAGGAATTCTGATAGTAGGAGAAACAACCTTCTCCAGAGACAAGCACACCAATTGGTGATCCAATACCAAATGCTCAGCCCTGAAAACATACAAGCAAAACTATACAGACCAAGCAGGTTATATTTAGGAATGTATATGTGTATATATGTACACTATATGCATGTAACAATTAATTTTAAAATGGGTCATAAATTTGAAAGAGAGCTGGTATATGAGAGAGTTTGGAAGGAGGATTGGAAAATGGTATAATTATATTATAATCTCTCAAAATAAATTAAGTAATAAAGAGTTTCAGTCGGGCAGTGGTGGTGCATACTTTTAATCCCAGCACTTCAGTGGCAGAGACAGGTGGATTTCTGAGTTCAAATCCAATCTGATCTACAGAGTGAGTTCCGGGACAGCCAGGGCTACACAGAAAAACCTTGTCTCAAAAAAAAAAAAAACAAAAAACAAAAAACAAAAAACAAAAAACAAAAAACAAAAAAACAAAAAAAATAAATAAATAAATAAAAATAAAAAGGGTTTCAAATCTACAGAGTACTTCAATTGGCCCATACTTAAAAAACATTTGGTCTTGGGACCTTTAATCAATTGTTGGATTACATGTGGTTAACAAGACCAAAGGAAAAATCATCTTTACTCCTTCAAGATTCCATCCCTCAAGCCTAAGCAATGTTAGTCACTCTCCTACATTCTCAATACTTTGCACAGATCTCTATTTAGTAACTTATTTTCCTGCCTCCACCAACAATTTCTGTGGGAGTTCTCAGAGATAGAAAGTGTTTCTAATCTGTCCTCACAGCAGCATGTCACCAGCAGAGAGCCTGGCACCATGGTGAGGATTTGCTTAATCAATTAGTTACTAATGAGATAAACTGGAGTGCCCATTTACACTGTCTTTAGTGGAATCTACTTGTCCCTGAGCTCCCACAGATCTGTTTTAATATACTTGTAGCTTATGATAACTCGATCACACATTGTAAGTTCCCCACTCCAGGTTTCTCTTCCCTTCAAATTTCTAAGCACTTCAAGGACAGAAACTTCAAATTAGTCATCTTTTGTTTCTCTGTCATGAATGAACTAACGTGAAGGACATTATTTGAAAAATAATCAAATCACAGAAGGATTTGTTGCTACCTATTTAAGGAATATAAAGAAGCTAGCACAGAAAGAAAATATAGAGTAGTGTTTATCAGTAGATGTGGAAGGAGAAAATAGGAGAGTAAAAGTCAAAGACACAAGAGTTTCACACGCACAAGATGAAATTCACTTTACAGTATAGTGGCAGTGTTTAGCAATGTTCTATTGTACAATTTTTACTTTAAATTTTGTTAAAATATATCTTATGTTAAATTAAATGTTCTAGTCACAAAAAGAAAAAATAAGGAGGACAAGGAAATGAAAGTGATCTATGTTTATAGGAGGATGGTGATGATGGTTTCACAAGAATGTACTATCTCCAGCCTCAAGTCATGTACAATCAGTACACAGAGCTTCTTATTGCACTCAGCTGTGTCTCCATAGTAAAATGTTTAAAGGTAATAGCTTGGAGTCATTCCTCCAATCTTTTATAGAAAAAAAAAAAACGAACAACTGATCAAACTCCAAGTCAATGAATTGTGTCATAAGCACCAGAGTGACTACATGTTAAAGCTAAAGATAGACTGATGGAGAAGTCACAAACTCAAACAGTAAAATAAACACATCTAGACTACTCAATTAAAAGCAGAAAGTATGGAACAGGAAGTTAAGATTAAACAGAGAAGCAACTGAAGAGCTCTCTGATATAAAAATAAAAGTGACAAATTATTAAGCCAAATTCTGCCAAGAATTATGCATGTGTACTCATTATATAATTGTGTGTGTGTGTGTGTGTGTGTGTGTGTGTGTGTGTGTGTGTGTGATGCTAAGAAAGAAAGCTCCAAAGTGGGTTATCTTTGCTCCTATTCTGCAGATATGAAAACTGAAGCTTAAAAAGTAGAAAGAAATTGTTAGAATCCCATACTCATCACATGACAAAACTAGACTCTAATTCTAAAAGCTGTGGAGATTTTTGCTTTATCAAGTCATTGTCTCCAGGGGCCACATTGGCTCCAAATAACATGTTTGTGGAAAGTATGGGTTTAAGTAAGTATGACATTGACAACACCTCAAACCCCCAAAGTATAGTACAAAGCCAGATTTATATCTAATATCCCTACCCCTACTGTCTGCCATTTACTCCTTTGTATCCCTAGCTGATGGCCATGAGACTGTTAGTGGATATATGTGAATGAGGGTCCAAGGTCTCACTGACTACTGGGTTCTATGTTTCAGCATAGTCGGCAGTCTCTGACAGCCAACACCTGAAATCAAATCTGCACTTAAGTGTTTATTTTTCATTTCAGCCATATGTAAGCATTTATTAAGAAGTAAAGTCTGACGAATGATTCAATCATTAATTACAATTATCACTTTATTAAATCCTTATAGCTGTAAAGTGCTCTGCTCTTAAGAGAGGACTCTCATATACATCCTCACCCTTAATTGTCATACAGCAGGGAGAGATGATTTATCATGCTTGCTTTACTTAAGAAGCACATACACACCAGTCACACAGCCAGTACTTGGCACAACTGTGATTTGAACATAGAACGTGTGATGAGAAAAAAATTATACACACACACACACACATTTAGTTTCCACGGCAGTGCCCGAAAACAACTTGAATGTGAGAGGTGTGGAATGGGGAAGTGGTTTTAGAAAGGAACAGAGTCTTGGAGAAGACAACACAGATGATAGCTGAGTTGAAAAGGTTCAATATTAGGTGCTCTCCTCCCTTTTCCATTTCTCCCTACTATGACCTTGCATAATGGGTACCTACGCCCAGTGAAAAGTGAAGATTTCTCTGCAGGAGACACAAACACTGACCCAGAGTTAAGTACAAGCTATGTAGCTCACAGGGAACTTGAAAGAACCATAAAGAAAGATCAAGCATTCATTGGCATTGGAAAAATCAGTAAACACATATGATACAGCCCTGCATAAGGTTCACCCAAGCCTTGATACGGAAATGGCCATACATCAACAATGTTGACTGTGCTCTGAACAGATCTCTGTATGCCATCAATCAATGTGGGCTGCTTTTGCACCTGATGGCTATGGGAAGACAGGCTTGTGGGAATAAAGGGTGAAAACACTCCCCACTCAAGTTCATCTCTCTTCTACTTTGCACATCTGCATCTGAAGGTAGATTGCTTTCTGTGTTTTCCAGTTTGACCATGCTGAGTGTCAAGGGCCAAGAGTCTTTGGTACTATGACACTGAATACACTACTTGATATAAAGTCAATATTCACTCTAATTGATCCTGGCTTATCTATTTATCATTCTGAATTATAACACTAATCCAAGAACCAGAAAATATAAATGATTTTGGTGGCTTTTCAGGGCTCCTTACTCACTTTACCTCACAGATTACAGAGTAGGCTGAAGCAGTAGTAATGGAATCCATTTGATTAGCTGTAGCAAGTGTCATGAATGGGGGCATAAGGTGAACTCCACTCCCTGTCTCTTGTCAGCAATTCTTTTTCTTGTCAAGGGACCCTTGACTTTCCTCTTCCATCTGTCTCTACTTTTGGATTTTAACCAACTACAATGTAATGACTTCCAAAACTCTTTGCCAAAGGCTCAGAAAAGTTGTGTGGCTCTGACAATGGGAAGAATTATAAAGAAGAAATGGTAAATAAATGAGAAGAACATGTTTCTGTGCTTTCCTTCACCAATGATGCTTACATCTGTTTTCCTTTAGCTAGGCCAGCATTTTTTAACTGTAGGTTATGACCCTTTTGGGGTCACTTATCAGATATCCTGAATATAAGATATTTATATTACAATTCATAACAGTTTCAAAATTACAGTCATGAAGTAGCAAGGAAATGATTTTTATGGCTAGGGTCACCACAACATAAGGAACTCTATTAAGGGGCAGTAGCATTAGGAAGGTTAAGAACCACTAATCTATGTAAAGCCAACCTCTGCCCGCTCAGAGCTTCCAAATTCTGACCATTCACTGGGACTTATTGTTGTCTCTCCCATCTTTGAAGCTTTCTTGGGTTATTTCATTACCACAAACTTCTACTTGTGGAAAAGGGAAGAGAAAAAAATACATTTAGTTAGTGAAGCTTTCAACATGGTTACCTCTGGTTAGTGTCAAAGATCCTTTTCCTACTGTTAATATCAGATAAACTTGAGTCAGAGATTGTGTGGTATGAAAGGGGAATGTGGCAAAATGGAGATAATAAGAGAATTAGGAAAAAAAAAGCCATATGTATTTGATTCAGAAGTCTACCATTTAGAAGCAATGTTGGTTAAGAGCTGATTGAAAGGAACAATGGAGCTGTGCTAACAGAAAGACGGATTTTCCTCATATAACCAAGAACCCTGGGCTGCTACAGCTGTTCACAGATGTCATCATGACCCTAGGCTCCTTCTGTCTAGTTTCTCTTTCTGAATATATCTGGCATTCATCCTCATTCCTGTAGCCTCAAGGTTACAAGGTGTCAGCTAAATTTCTAGATAGTTCTTCAGTCCTAAGCACAAGAGAATTGGAAAGAAAATGGTAATTAAGAAAAAATTGGATGCTTCAGCAGATGTGGTCTGTTTTATAAAGAAAGAGAGGAAGGGAGGAAGAAATACAGGAAGGAAGGGAAGGGGAGGAAGGGAGGAATGGAGGGAGGGAGGGAGGAAGGAAGGAAGGAAGGAAGGAAGGAAGGAAGGAAGGAAGGAAGGAAGGAAGGAAGCTTTTTTCAGAAGACACACCAGCTAACTTCAAGTACATTTGTGCTGTTGATCAGAGCTGTGTTTAATGACTCCATTAGCTGGAAGAGAGCTAGGGAAAGGAGGGTGGAGAAAGTTAATTAACCTCCTTTAAACCTCAATTTCCAAATCTTTAATACAAGAGAAACAATGTCTGCCTTGCAGAGGGGAACCAGTGACTGTCTCACAGCAAGTAGCACATAGCGGATACTCATCCAGCTATTTAGAAAAGGGTAAAGGAATAACAATATAGTGTAATCACCAACTCCTTCCATTATCTCATCTCTCTCTCTCTCTCTTACACACACACACACACACACACACACACACACACACACAAGCAATATCTTTCTCAGCATTTATCTTGAGCTAAGCCCTATGAAAAAATATTTGACTGTTGTCATCAAAGATGTAACAGTCAAGAGGAAATTTGTATAACAAGTATATAAGTTCATCGAGACACAAAAAATTTTTGAAAAGACTAACCTGCAAAGGGAAGTTGGAGTACAAAAAAGATGAAGAATACCTGTTGCACTTAAGGTAGGTTTCGTGAGAAACATGATATGCCACAAGAACACAAAGATGTTGCAATAAAGAGCAGAGAAGAACATATAAAGTCAGGAATCAGGGGCAGTAAGATAGCTCAGTAAATCAAGGCTTCTGCCACCAAGCCTGATGACCCGAGTTCCATCCCCAAGATACACAAGCACCAACTGTGCCAGTTGTCCTCTGATCGCCATGTATGTGTCATGGGACACATAATAAATATATACATGCTACTTTAAAAACTAAGTGGAGATCAGCACACAAGAACAAGGTCCAAAAAAATGGTGAAAGCGTCGGTTACAAAGGACAACTGAAGAGAGGTAGCAAAGACTATAGAGCATGTACTTGATGTTCATGAGGGTACTAAGATAGAACTTGTATATGATAGGAAATTCGGAACATTACCACAATGATTCACAGCTCCCAAAGTTTACGTTGTTATAGAAGCCTCTTTTATGGAGTGGATCAAATTGCTTCCTTCTGAAGAGAGAATCTAGGAAAAATTACAGAAGTCCACTTCCATGATGAGGTTATAACTGTGACTTACTCCTTGGTAAAATGCAAGGTGTCACCTTACAAATCATCTTTCTCCCCACGGGTATTCTCAAGTGGAAGAGAGTTCACAAGGCAAAGGAGCAAGAGCCTCCCACACACTCAGTAGTGAGAAATAAAGAGCCACCCTTTGCCCTAACGTCCTTTAATAATTAAACGAAAATTCTCTACAACTGTGCCGTCTCAGAAGTGGATCTGTTGTTGTTCAATCTGACAAGACCACTTAATACCTGAGTGTAGCATGGATAATAAAAACTCTAAGCTAAGGCATACTTGGAGTTCTAGCTCAAAAAGAATGACGGGGTGATGGATAGTTTACTCAAAGATTCTGAGGTTTGGAGAGGTGCATAAAACAGCAAGTGATATATAGTATAGTCACAAAGTTTATCAAGGCTTTACTGGTACTCACTGTTGGCATATAATTTACCTAAGAAATCCAATTTACCATAGTGATCATTGTCATCAAAGATACTACCTGGTCTGAAGAGTCATCTATCCCCCAGCATTCCCATGAAATGATTATACTTCAGAAATGGCCTCTCTCCTCTTCTCTACCTTAAAGCATCTCAACTCCTAAATTGTTCACAGGGACAGCCATGACTTCTGAGCTGTTTTCTCTAATCTTCATGTGTCTCAAATGTCCTCTGGCTTTCAGTTGTCAGTTAATTCTAAGTTCTTTTACCTGATGCTTATGCCCCAGTATATACAATCTGGCCTACCCAAACATTTTGAAGATATTGGGAGTGTTTTGAACATAATTATACATTTCCTTTTGCGCCCTTCCCTTGAAAGTGGCAGTATTGATTTTTTCTAGAATTGTTAACAAATACAATGAGAGGACTCTAGCATGAAGCTGTCCAAGTAATACTTCTAAAATATTTAAAATATTGACACTTCTGTTCAAAGCACAATGGGATTTTTAAAAATCCCTTCCTTGTATTTTTGAAGCAACAAATATTCCAGCAGGAAAATTAATAAATAGCTCCAATTGACCTAAGCTGAAGGCTAATTAAGATAATAAATTATCTCAGTTGACTTCACCACAAGATTTAAAATTATAGGCTGCTTGTGAGAAGCACAAGACACAAGTGATGTAGAGTCATTGTTATGTTCCCTTGGAGACAGACAAGAGGCAATCTGATCTATGGATGTTTATTAAGGTCAACTTAAGAACAAGCTTTGTGCAAAACAAACAAGCAAACAAATGGGCAATGGTAGGTTTCCACATACTGTGCAGAGCCTGAAATAGACTCAGAAAACATGAGAAATCCCAGTGTTAACAAGGGTCTGAAAGCTCCATGTTGGAGCAGGATGGCAAGTCCTATGATTTTATCTTGTTCATTCTTGACAGGGGATACAGCAAAAGAGATAGGGATTCTCCAGCCAATGTATTCTTGAAGGGTTGGACTAACAGGTGAAAGACACATGCTGACAACTCTTCCTGTAGCAGAGGTAGGAAAGCTATCCTGGACAAGACACCAAAGCATGAGAGTCCATCAAACACACGAAAAAAAAAAAACATAGTTACAGTTGGCAATATTGGCTGGCCAGGGAAAGGGAGAGAACTCTGAAGATGGAGGGAGGAGAGAAGGTTGCTTTCTTTCTCTCCTGTGTTATAAGATGGAAAACCTAACTCAAAGAGATTATAGTGGTAGGAAATGACAGACCAAGTGAGAGTGATTGCTCTCCCTTCCATATTTGCTTTTACATTCTATTCTTAAGAGTCAATTAAAATATATTTAGTCTCTATGACTTTACTGTGATATATCTAGAAGAAAATTATGACTTCTTCATTTAGAGCTATATAAATCATATAATAGCTGTTGGTAATTGAAATAAACATTTAAAATTGAAAGCTCTAGTTTGGTAAGATGACTTAGCCTGGTAAACTGCTTGGCATACATATGTAAGGATCTAAATTGATATCTCCAGCACCTGGAGATGGCTATACACATCTGTAATCCCAATACTGGTGAGCAGAGATACTTAGATTCTATTGACTAACCAGTCTAACCAAATTAGTGAGATCTAGGCTCAATGAGAGACAGTTTCAAAAATATCTATGGTAAGAGACATTTAAAAAGAAACCTGATGTCTATACTGGGTCTCCATGTGCACACCATACACACACACATACAAACAAACATGTAAATATACTACACATACACATAGAAAACAAAGGAATAAGCCATTAAAAGTCCTAAGACACTTGAATGTTACTTTCTGTTTATCTTGAATATGGATATATATATTTAATTTATATATGTGTATACACACACACATACACACACACACACACACACACACACACATATATAATTTAAGGTAACAACAGCATTTCCTACATGCTGTACAAATGCAGCTCTTTCCTGGTGTGGAGCAGGAGAAAAGGCACAGATGTTTCTTGGGTAATTATATTAGATAATTAACAGACCCAGATCTGGTAGGCCCCAGGAGCTTGTCAACTCATTACATAAATAAGAAAACCCAAATTGATACATCCACAGCCTGGAAGTTTGCATATAGGCTTCAAGTTTAAGACATCTCAAGTTGTAGACTCATTTTTTAGTGCTTTTTTCTTCTCCTTTGAAGTCTCTGCTACAGAAGATGATTAACACATAGCTTATTGGATTGAAAACTAAGAAAATCAATATTGCTTCTTTAAACCCAGAGAACTCTCAAGAAACAGTTTTTACAAGATGTATTTATCTTTAATAAATCTTCAATGGACAGATTTTACAATTGATCCACCAAAGGTCAGGGGAGAGTGGAGAAACTGGCTTTGTGGTTAAACTTCATCGGCCTTTATTACTTGTTGGTATTTTGTGTTGTTTGTTTCCTCTGTGGCTAAAATGAAAAGCAGCATTACAAGCAAAATCTATCTGTGCCTTTCACTCCCAGAGCACCAGAGCAATGCAAACGAAGGCGTATTAACAGAAGAACATCATTTCTAATTCTTGTAATTCTCTATAGATGCATCTAATCCAATCTGGCCTGTGATAAAAGCATACTGATTGCTAAAGAGAATCTTTCATATGAGCATGTGCAGTGTTCACCCTTTAGAGAGTTTTGTAATTATGTAAGTCTCTGATTCTATATCAAGGGGTTTGAATATTTGCTGTACAGCAACAAAATACCAAGTGGACTATTTTGCTGCACATATTAGAACTTTCATGTTCACTCTCTAAGAAGGAGAAATTGCTAGAGAAAAACTGTAGTGTATTTTGGGAACTTAGAGCTATGGCACTCAAACTAAACTAAAATATAAAGCTTCTGTATTCAAATGGACAGGACTACTGGACTGTCTCCAAGGTTGCTGCAAGCAGAAAATAGACAGGTAGTCATCCTACATTGTGATTGCCACATTAGGATTTGCATGTGTTCTTGGTCAACGTAAAGTGGTCCCTTTGAGAAATTACATATTTATTTCACCCAAGTTGCCATTATTTTGAACAGTTCAGATGCTTGCCTCCCATCATTTGTTTTAAGTTTGGGTCACATGCACTTGAATGGCTTTAGTGACATGGCTTTCTATGCTCTGAAAGATAAGTTTTTCCCCCTGTGATTATTCAACTCTATGAAATTGTCCAAATCACTCAGAACTGAGTCTGAGCCAAACTTGGTAAACAAGGAGGATCACCTGCAGTGTAGCACTTATTATACGGACTGAAGAAGTGCTGGTTCTCTCAGAATCTAGCCAAAAGGGAACAGGACAAGAGGAATATAGGAACAACTTATACAAGGGAAGACTAGCAAAGTAAATGCGTGTCCTCACCAATACATGTCCTCTACTTTGGAAGAGGAAGAATAAATATAAGTTCAAACAAGTCTGAGGTAGTCATCTGGTATAATTTTTCATAAACTTAGCAACCTGTCTAGTGGACAATGATGAACCAAGTCTACTCAGGGTATAAGGACTCTGGTTAGACCCATAGTAGAAGAGACATGCCACATTACAGAGGGTTGTGAGCAAAAACAAGGCTGAAATCAACATGGCATCTCTGAAGAAGAGAGATGGGATAGCTACAACCTTCTACCTAGGTATCCTTAGGTATCATTTCCCATGTTTATTTGAATCTGTATCCTTCCACTGTGATATACTACAATCACGAGCAAAACATTTTTTCCTGGGTCCTTTCTAGCATTCATCAAACAAGAGTATGCTCTTGAGGGGTCTCAACATGGGTGGGGTGCCTTTCTTTCACTCCAGTATGCTTTCTACATCTAAATCACTCTAGAACCCATAGTACAATGTTTAACATATGAGACATTAATTGTATGTCAATGTATTTAACTGTTTTATGATAGAGCACTCTTTCTGTAATCCAGAGTCTTGTTTCTCACACAGCCTTTTTTTTTTATCTTCTGGTTCTCCTAGCCTGCACATGGCTAGGACTGACACACACACCCCTAGTACCTATTTGCTATAAGAAAGTGCTTCATTTGGCTGCCTATTAGAGAGTCAGTAGGGGAATAAGTAAATGTGATTCTTAAAGCCAATCAACTAAATATATTTAGGACAAATAAACCAAGACTTTCACCTTGATACAGAAGACAAACAATACTGAAAATAAGGGATCAAGGAGGATTAAGTGTATATGAAAAGGAATCATCTGCCTATAATAGACACAGGGAAAATAAATAGGAAATCTGCTGTCAAGATTACATAAAGATTATACTGGAAATTGCAGGATGAAAGGAGAGATAAGAAGAAAGAAGCATGGCCATAAGCTAGGTCCCAGGAGATAAGATTCTAAGCCGGTGATGAGGAAAGCTCTATTGTGAAGATTAGTAGAGAAAAGACAGAGACAGTGCAGGGAAGAATGACAAACATGGGCTGTCTTGGGGCCTGGCTACACTGTTGTGTTCTTGGGCGTGCTGATGCAATGAAGGCAATAGAACTTATGATGAGAGCAGCAGAAAGAAAGGAGCTCTCTGGTAAGGTTACACTCTGGTGGGATCCAATTGTAGCAAAGAGACACATAGGCTGAGAGATGGCATTCCTCAATATAGTCCTGAATATAGTCTGTGAGTCGCAAAAAGCTCCTGTGGATAAGTCCAGCTCTGCCCACCTGAGAGTGGCCCCAGAATTAAGGATCTAAGTAACTAGTATTTCCCTTTTTGATGAGGGGCCTCATCTTAACCAAGCATCTATGTCCTGAGTCTGCTTAATTATCTCCTTATCAGGAACTAAGTTACTAATTAACAATATCACCAGTGTCTAGTACCCAGCACCATGAGGAAGACCAGAGGTTCAGGGGAGTTAATCCCTAGAAGTAATACTTAACCATAGAGAGGTTCAAGGACAAACTCCTTCTTGAGCCATCAATGAGGCAAGTCTTGTGTGGATGCCCTAGAGTGTCTCAATGAGTTTCCAGGGAGTGGTAATGAATCTCAGTTGCCCATAATGACAATCCACACAAAAAATAGTATTCTCTCTCTCTCTCTCTCTCTCTCTCTCTCTCTCTCTCTCTCTCTCT
>JADRCD010221422.1:0-10439 GCA_019843815.1 Montemys delectorum | reverse complement strand
CCAACCTGGCCTCGAACTCAGAAATCCACCTGCCTTTGCCTCCCAAGTATCGGGATTAAAGATGTGCACCACCACTGCCTGGCTCATGTACTTTAGTATTAATTTTATTTTAAAAATATTTCATTATTTATCTTGACTACAAGTTTTAGTCCCTGCTTCAACTTTTTCTCTGAGTACTAGCCATATCTTCCACAGCTAGAGATGGGAGCTACGTATAGATTTTTTATAGTTTCTTTTGGCCATGTCCTGATTTTTTTTTTTGTCAATTTGACAGAAGCTAGAGTCATTTTGGAAGAAGGAACTTAGAGAATGAACTCACCAGGTAGGCCTGTGGGCAAGCTTGTGGGACATTTTCCAGATGAATGATTGATGTGAGAGGGCCTGGCCTATTATGGGTGGTGCCATCCCTGGGCAGCAATATAACCCTGAACTAAGGGCATTTATGAACAGTGTTGCTATAAGCATTTGTGGGTATGTTCTGTGGTGAACAAACACATGCATGCATTTTTATGAAGTATTTACTGGCAGGTGATTTATCTACTAGGAATTTCTTGATGAAAGAGCTGAGTACAAGAGGAAGAAGGTATTTATTTTCTTTTCTATGGAGCAGTCTTTCTCTTTAAAGTGTCTTGAGAGTGCCCCTGACCTTAACTTATGAAGCTGAGTGTGAATTTCTATAACCAAGAGCAGCCTGAGGAAATCAAAGCACTGGGTTCATAGACATCATCAGGGAGAAGTTTGGGGTTCAGTGATGTGGACTGTACAACCATAACTAGAGAGAATCTTTCAGAGTCCATGAAACAGATTTGGCCATTGTATTTGTATACTTATATATTTGAAATATGCCTGTACACAGGGATGGATATGATTTAGATTTTTACATTCAAATTCTCTAAAATGTCTTTCCAATTTTATCTGCTAGAGACAAAGGGAGTAGTGTTAATGCTTCCTACTATACTGACGACTTTGTAGGCTCTCCTTTAATTAACCAAATGTTTTTGTTCCAGTACCATATGATTATGAAGTAACATCATATGTAAAACTACAGTTTCCTTCTATGACATTACCAGGACAAAATCCATGATTTTTTTCATTACTTTTATTTATGATTACATCAGATGTGCTAACCAGTGCAATAAGGCAAGAAATGAAAGCATTCTGTTTATAAGAGAAGAAATAAAACTGCTTCTGTTTGAAGATTATGTGATTTTTTTTCAGAAAATCCTCAGGAATCACCTAAAAAGATTTCAGAACTCTTAGTGTTCTCAGTAATGCCATGGGATGCAAGGTCAGTGACTTAAAGTTCATTGTGTCTATAGGCCAACAGTAAAATTTGGAATTTGAGAATTAAAAGATGCTTTTGAATAGCACCAAAATATTTATATATAAAATTGACAAAATATATGAAGGATCTATATATATTGAAAAATAAAAAGAAAAATAATGAAAGGAAAAAAAAAACTAAGACCTACTAAGCAGGGGGATCTGCCATGGTTATGACTTAGAAGATTGTTGGATCCATTTAACACAATCCTAATCAAAACTCTTGTCAGATTTTCTAATGGTGTTGTAAACTGGTTCTAAAAGTTGTATGGGACCAGCATGGCATGAAAGCCCTATGGGTGCAGTAGTGGCACATGTACCTTGGCAGTAACCAACAGCTCTCTAATTGACATTAAGATCTACTCAACAAGGGGGAAATCATGCCTTGTAATGGAAACTTAGTCAACTATCCAGGACTGATGACATCATAGATCTTGTAGGAGAACCTTAGACTGCCATTTTTACTAAGCCAGCATAATTTCTAACTCCATTACAAATATTTAACCTTATTATTACCTATAGATAAGTATAGTCCTCACCCCGCATGAAAGAAACTTTTCTTGTCAATACATGAAGACCATTACAGAAAACCATAGCTAATCAGAATGTAGAGTAGTGAAGCCCATTCATAATGAATGCATCTACAATATAACTCCTGTTCCTCAGGTTTAGGAATCATTGTATAACAATGGGGTGGAAAGAATGTAAGAGCCAGAGGAACAAACTTTGCTTTGAGAATAGGTCTTCTCATAATGTCAGAGAAACTACACCTAGGAAGTCTCACCAATATGGCTACCTAAACACAACCTGAACAAGGATGACACCAGTAGACATACTAACATGGAAGGGAGATATTTAGCAGGCTTCAACCCTGGACAAAGAATTATAGGTAATTAAGGAATGTTGAGAGCAGGGAAGGGCATACCAACTGATTATTCAATATCAAATGGTCAGCATTTAGCAGACAAATACAACTAATAGTATATGGACAAATCAGGTTGTATTTTTATATTTAGAAATACATATATATTTATATATACACACATGCACATATAACAGCAATTAAAGAAAAGGAGGCCTCAAATTTGAGAGAATGCAAGTCAGGATACATGAGAAGGGTTGGAGGGAGGAAAGGGAGGAAAGAAATAATGTAAATATGTAAAAATTCATATATAAATTAAATATATATATACATATATATAAAATTCTGAAAAAGAAGAACAGAGTTAGAGGATTTACATGCTTCATGTCAAAACATGAGGTTATATCCATGAAAACAATGTGGACTTAGTAAAATAATGGATGTCTAAGGCAACAGAACAGGATTGGAAGCTCAGAAATAGACCTACATGAATATAATCAATTTTTTTGAGACATAAGTTCAATCATTGAAGAACAGATTGTCTTTTCAGTAAGCAATCAAAGAACAATTGAATGCCCAAATGCAGAAAAAAGCAAAAGAAAATATACCAACTTGGCACACATAGCTCAGCTAATATGAAAATATACAACTTATCCTAGAAACTTTCAGAAGAAAATATGGAATTTTCCAAAGACATTATAGGCATGGCATTAAACAATAAATTAACACTTTGTAAATTAATATATACAGCATAAAATAATTCTTCTATACAAAATAATTGTAATAGTAAAATATAGATGGATAAAGGAAATTAAATAATCACTATTAAAAACAGAAATAATAATAATTGATGGCAATATTTGTATATGAATGGTTAAGTTGTGGCACAGGTTGTCTGTACCACGTGGATGAGGTCCATACAAGTACCTAGTGATTGTAGTGTCTTTAACATATGTCCTCCACCCAGAATGTATAGTTTAACTTCTCTGTTCTTGGATATGGGATGGATTTATTTTTTTTAACACATCAGGCATGGAAAAAGATGACTCTTGACTTTACAGTAGAACAAGTTTCAAGCACCAGCTTACCCTAGTGGACATCATCAGACGTGGTGACATCATGCACCTCCTCATCCAGTGTGGTGACAGGCACTTTACCTCTACTGTATTCCTCCCACAATTCTGCAACATCAAATTAACCACAGGGAAACATGAATTAAGGGCATTCAAAACTCAAGGTTGTGATACGAGACAAGCTTGTGAAATTGCTATCACAGTTTGGAAAAGAATAAGAAGTCAGAAAGAGTAACATGTTGGCATCCTGGACCAGATCCCGGAACAGGGAAGGAACAGTAGTGGGGAAATTAGTAAAATCTTTATAGGCCTCTTAATTTAGTTAATGATTCTGCCCCAATATTAATTCTTAGTTTTGACAAGTGTACATGGGATATGTAAGATGTTACATTTAGAAGAAGCTAAGTAAAAGCCTACAGGAAATTCCTATTTTATGTCTGCAATCTTCTATTTATCTAAACTTGTTGCAGTATAAAAAAATAATTAAAACCTAAAATAGTCACTTTCCCCTCTAAATTCCAGAATTACAGTAGCAGGAACCCTTGCTGGTTCTATTATTAAAATAAACCCAGAACAGTTCCCTCTGGTCTTTCAGTTTCTTTAGGTTCTCTAAGATTTATTGACACAATGGCTGCCTCGACTGCTGATATTGTTTACAGTTCCTCACGTGACTAGACATGCCTCCCCTCTGCCCTGCTAACCTTGAAGGAAGGAAGCTCTTTCCTAAATCCATAGCTTTAGACTAGAGCTCCTAAACCTGATAAACAACTTCAGCAAAGTAGCTGGATATAAAATTAACTCAAGCAAATCAGTGACCTTCTACACAAAGGATAAACACACAGAGAAAGAAATTAGGGAAACAACACCCTTCATAATAGTCACAAATAAAATAAAATACCTTGGCGTGATTCTAACTAAGCAAGTAAAAGATCTGTATGACAAGAACTTCAGGTCTCTGAAGAAGGAAATTGAAGAAGATCTCAGAAAATGGAAAGATCTCCATGCTTTTGGATTGGCAGGATTAACATAGTAAAAATGGCCATCTTGCTGAAAGCAATCTACAGGTTGAATGCAATCCCCATCAAAATTCCAACTCAATTCTTCACAGACTTAGAAAGAGCAATTTGCAAATTCATCTGGAATAACAAAACACCCAGGATAACAAAAACTATTTTCAACAATAAAAGAACCTCTGGTGGAATCACCATCCCCTACCTTAAGCTGTATACTACAGAGCAATTGTGATAAAAACTGCATGGTATTGGTACAGTGACAGGCAGGTAGATCAAAGGAATAGAACTGAAGACCCAGAAATGAACCCACACCTATGGTCGCTTGATCTTTGACAAAGGAGCTAAAACCATAAAGTGGAAAAAAGACAGCATTTTCAACAAATAGTGCTGGCTCAACTGGCAGTTAGTATGTAGAAGAATGCAAATTGACCCATTCTTTTCTCCTTGTACAAAGCTCAAGTCCAAGTGGATCAAGGCCCTCCACATCAAACCAGATACACTGAAACTAATAGGAAAGAAAGTGGGGAAGAACCTAGGGCACATAGGCACAGGGGAAAATTTCCTGAACAGAACACCAATAGCTTATGCTCTAAGATCAAGAACTGACAAATGGGACCTCGGAAAGTTGCAAAGCTTCTGTAAGACAAAAGACACTGTCAATAGGACAAAATGGCAACCAACAAATTGGGAAAAAATCTTTACCAATTCTATATCTGATAGAGGGTTAATATCCAATATATACAAAGAACTCAAGAAGTTAGATTTCAGAGAATCAAATAACCCTATTAAAAATGGGGTACAGAGCTAAACAAAGAATTCTCAACTGAGGAATACTGAATGGCTGAGGATCACCTAAAGAAATATTCAACATCCTTAGTCATCAGGGAAATGCAAATCAAAACAACTTTGAGATTCCACCTCACCAGTCAGAATGGCTAAGATCAAAAACTCAGGTGACAGTAGATGCTGGAGAGGTTGTGGAGAAAGAGGAACACTCCTTCATTGCTGGTGGGACTGCAAGGTGGTACAATCACTCTGGAAATCAGTTTGATGGTTCCTCTGGAAATTGGACATAGTACCAGAGGGCCCAGCTATACCACTCCTGGGCATATAGCCACAAGATGCTCCAACATGTAATAAGGACACATTATGTTCATAACAGCCTTATTTATAATAGCCAGAAACTGGAAACAACCCAGATGTCCCTCAACAGAGGAATGGATACAGAAATTGTGGTACATCTACATAATGGAGTACTACTCAGCTATTAAAAACAATGAATTTATGAAATTCTTAGGGAAATGAATGGATCTGGAGAATATAATCCTAAGTGAGGTAACCCAATCACAAAAGAACACACATGATATGTACTCTCTGATAAGTAGATATTAGGCGAGAAGGTTGGAATACACAAAGTACAATCCACAAACCACAAGAAACTCAAGAAGGAAGACCAAAGTGTAGATACTTCATTCCTTCTTAGAAGGAGGAACAAAATAGCCATCTAAGGAGTTGCAGAGACAAACTATGGGGCAGATACTGAAGGAAGGACAATCCAGAGACTGCTCCACCTGGGAATCCTTCCCATATTCAATCATCAAATCCAGACACTATTGTGGATGCCAGCAAGTGCTGGTTGACAGGAGCCTGATATAGCTTTCTCCTGAGAGGCTCTGACAGTATGGGACTAATACAGAAGTAGAGGCTCACAGCCATCCATTGGACTGAGTACAGGGTCCCCAGTGAAGGAGCTAGAGAAAGGACTCAAGGAACTGAAGGGTTTGCAGTCCCTTCGGATGAACAACAATATGAACTACCCAGTACCCTCAGAGCTCCCATGGACCAAACCACTAACCAAAGAGTACACATGGTGGGACAAATGGCTCTAGCAGCATATATAGCAGAGGATGGCCAAGTCAGTCATTAATGAGAGGAGAGGCCCTTGGCCCTGTAAAGGTCCTATACCCCAGTGTAGAGGAATGTCAGGGCCAGGAAGCAGGAGAGGGTGGATTGGTCAGCAGGGGGAGGGGAGAGGAAACAGGGTTTTTTTTTGTTTTGTTTTCATTTTTCTTTTTCTTTTCTTTTTTCTTTTTTCTTTTTTTTGGAGGGGAAACTGGGAAAGGAGATTTCATATGACATGTAAATAAAGAAAATATCTAATAAAAAATAGACAAAAGAAATAGCTATATCAAGCCATTCATGGCCCAGAGAAAATCATGGAAGATGGGGTAAAAAGAGTGTAAGAACCAGAGAATGGGGAGGGATGCTATGAGAAGCTGTAATTCTTAATTCTTAATATGACATGGCCATACATACATACACATACATACCACAAACACAGAAAGGAAAACCAGCAGGATGGCTCAGCAGGTGAAGGTGATTGTTATGTAAGCCTAGAGAGATAAGCTCAATGTCTGGAATCCATGTAAATGTGGAAGGAGTGTACCGATGCCACAAAGTTATTCTTTGACCTCTCCATGTGCACCATAAGATTCACTCTCCCCAGTGATAGAAATAAAGTAAAATAAATCATGAACATAGGAAGGACGAAGGGAGTCAGCAGGGGTAGGAAAGGGATTAGTGAAGGCTATGGGGGTGGGATATAATCACAATAGATTGCACATATATATGAAATGGTAAAAGTAAAACCAATATTAAAAACCATACAAACTTAAATTAAGGGATACCCTGCACAGCATGTGACCACATGAAAGGTTAAGGAAGCGGCTATCTCTGGAAAATAGGCACACAAGTGGGGAAGCTAGTTCAGCTCAAGCGTGCCGTAGGATTTGGCCTTACCTATTACATCACATTAGCCTCTGTACTGTAATTTTTTAAGGAAATTCTGGCTTATTAACAAGAGTCAACAGAATAGGATGTTCAAAAGCAGCTCCACACAAGTATGGTTGAAGGATTCTGATCAATGCTTCTAGTCACAACATTATAGGGAGTAGCCCTTCTAACAAATGTTGGTGGGAAGACTGGAGACACACATTGGTAAAAAAGAAAACAAACTGTTTCTTACTGCATACATAAACAATGGCTTTTGATGGCTCCTAGGCTTGAACATAAACCACACATCATAAACCTCCAGGAGGGCCCAAGAGGGGATATCTTGGTGGCATAGGCAAGGTTTCTTGGACAGGGTGCAACAAGAACTTATTTTCTAATAAATTGGATTTCATTGAAACTGAAAAAGGCTGATTATCAAAGGCTACTGTTGATAAATTGCATACATATATTTATTATTTGTTGGGATTATCCAGCTTCTTTCCCATATAATAAATATATTATGGCAGTTGAAAGACTAAAGTAGGACCTGATGGAATGAATTAGCAGGAGAGGCACTTCATTCCAAACCCGATGACCTGAGTCAATACGTGGATTCCTTAAGGTGGTAGGATAGAACCGACTTCCAAGAGTCGGCCTCTGACCATGTGCCACATTGGCACTGTGGCATGCATGCACCCCCCCCACACACACACACGCACACACCCCCACAGACACACACACCCACAGACAAACCCACAGACACACCCATATACACGCACACACACACACATACACACACACACACACACACACACACACACACACACACACTGACCAAAATTAAAAAGGCTAAAGGGTTTTGTGTGCATGTGCCAGATGTGTGCATGTATGTGGAAGCCAGAGGCAATGTAGGGTGTCTTCCAAGGTTGTTCTCTACCTTACTTACTCTATTTTTTAAAGATTTATTCTGTATTCATATTTGTGTGTGTGTACATACATGCGTGCATGTGCATGTGTGTGTCTGTGTGTGTGTGTGTGTGTGTGTGTGTGTGTGTGTGTAGGTGCCCACAGAAGCCAGAAGAGGGCATCATATCACGTGAGTAGGAGTTGGTGGTTGTTGTGAGCTGCTGGATGGGGGTAATGGTAACCAAACTCTGGTCCATTGCAAGAGCACGGTGCTTTTAACTGCTGAGCCACCTGTCTGTCTCCCCATCTTATCATTGTCTTTGAGATAGGGTCTCTCAGTGAACATGAAACTTACTTGTTGACTAGGCTGGCTGGCCAGCAAGCCCCGTGAATCATCCATCTCTGCTTCTGTAGCGGGGAGTATGGGCAGTCACTCTATACCTGCCTTTTTACTGGGTACTGGATATTCAAAATCAGGGCCTTATGTGTATATAGCAAGCACTTTACCAACTGAGCCTTCTCCCTGCATCCTAGTATGTTTTAACTATAATCCCTATAATTAAAAGAAATCTTGGCGTCTCGATAAAAATACAATGCTATTTTTAAACCTCCCAAAAGAAAGAAAATGAATAGATAAGGCAGACTGAGAAAAAATATTTATAGTAGATATATGGTACAGAATATAGTAGAATATCCCAGTCTGCACTAAGTAATGTGTAATCTAGAGAATTTGGGTAAAATGACAACTTAGACCCTACCTCTGTGTAACTTGGTGAGGGAGGGAATCAGAAGAAGAAAAATAAGAAAAAAGAAAAAGAGAGAAAACCAGATATTATTCTACAGACAGGAAGTGCCTCTGACATCCACAGAAACCGTGACAGGAGACCAGGGAACTGCTCAGGAGAAGGTGTGGGTGTGTGTGAGAGAGAAATAAACCCAACACAGTGCCACATGGCTCCTTTGTGAGGTGAGGGAAAGAAAAAAGAACTTCAGAAAGATGAGCCAGCTGGGAAGCAGGCTGTTGTGCCTCAAGACATCCTCACAGAGCTCACTAGCCTCAAGTCCAGCTGTGGGTTTTGTTGAGACAGTGGTCTCTCTGGTAGATGGTGACTCTGCAGTAGAGGGAATCCTGTTGTATTACTGTAGGCACATAGAGAGCAGTGGCGCGGTGCCATCTTTATTTTGTTTTTTTAAAGACTTATTTTTAGTTTTATTTTTTATTTTATTTTTGTGAGTGTATATGAGTGTGTATGTGTGTGTGTGTTTGTGTGCGCATGCCTTGTGTGCAAAGTTGTCCATAGAGGCCCAGGAGAAGGCATTGGATTCCCGAGAACTGGAATTATGGGTTACTAGAAACTACTTGACCTGGGTACTGAGAACAGAACTTGGGTCCTCTAATAGTAACAAGTGCTCTTAACCATGAACCGTATCTTAGGCTCTCCAGGTACCATCTTGAAAAATAATCTGTTTTCCAGAAATGACCTAGTATGGTCTTGTTAAAGGAAGTGTAACCCTAGGGGTGGGCTTTGGGCTTTCAAAAGCCTATTTTAATCTGAGAGTCACTTCCTTCTAGTGGTCTGTGAATCTGGATGAAAAACTCTCAGCTATTTCTCACAGCATTGTATCTGCTTGCATACTTCCATGCTCCTCACCATGATGATAGTGGACTAAACCTCTGAAAGTGTAAATAAGCCCCAATTAAATGATTTCCTTCATAAGAAAAAGAAATCTTCTGAAAAAGACTTATTATCTATTTTATTTAGATATAAAATATTTATATAAATTTATAAGTATTCATTTTCTATCTTGACTCATGATTATATACTAGTATACTTAATTCTGCTACTTAAATAGGTGTAGATTTTGTTCTTGAAATTGATTTGGCTCCTGTGGATTGTCCATCATTGATTTCATTATCATTCCCCATGTCTTAACCTCTTACATCATAGAACAAGAACACGTTCTGCTCTCATTTTATGTTTCCTATGCCAGCCATTTCCTCTAAGGACTCTGAACCTTATAAGCATTGGAGAATAGTGTTACAGTAACAGTGGCTCCACCTTAGTTTATTTTGTTGTTGTGATAAAATAAACTGACAAAAGAAAAAAAAAGGAAAAAAGATAGAAATGACCCACATAGGCAGCCTGAGAATAGGGAACAATCACAGGCTGTAGAGCCTCCGTTTGGCCTGCTAGAGCTCCTTGGTAAGAGAAGGTCCAAGGAGGTACCTGTGGAGAAGGGAAGGGTCAGATGCTGACAGAATGGATACAGGAGGCTTCAGCTAAGCAGTGAAGTGCACTATAAGAAAAGGGAGCCTTCAGTGTAGGGGAATGCCAGGGCCAATAAGTGGGAGAGGGTGGGATGGCAAGCATGGGGAGGGGGGAGGCAACAGGGGTTTGTTCTTGTTGTTCTTGTTTGTTTGTTTGTTTTTTGGAGGGGAAATTGGGAAAGGAGAAATCATATGACATGTAAATAAAGAAAATATCTAAT
>JADRCD010221421.1:3707-46974 GCA_019843815.1 Montemys delectorum | reverse complement strand
TTTTTTTTTTTTTTTTTAAATTTATATCTTAAACAGCATAGCACATTTAAGTAACCAACTCCTTCTGGGAAAGTTTCCTTGTCTGAAAGCCTTTTTTTTTTCCCCCACAAGAACAGAAGTTTCTGCTGCTTTTTCCTTCCTAGAAAGAAGAGTTAAAACAATGTCAATAAGATGCTAATGTTTGCAATTTAGGAACTTGAGTTGGTTAGTTTTGTGGATGTGTCCTGTACTGCACATGCTCTGTTAATGGTTACATGGAAATAAAAGACCGAAAGCCTCCACAAAGGATTGTTTTTATGTCTGCTTCATGGCATCTCTTATGAGATGCATGTGATATTATTCCCATTGTAAAGGTGGGAAAATGAAGCCCACAATGTAACTGGTCTAAGTTAAATACCATGCCTAATGATACATTTAGCACCATCCCCTACAGAAAGGAACCTCATGAAGGCAAAGTCAGGTTAAGCCAGCTCCTTCTGATTTAAGCACCTTTGCAGTACATTTTCTTCTTTTATAAAGATGAAGTCTTTGTGCTGCCTGACAGCTTTTAGTTGTTTAGGCAAACCCTAGAAAAAAAAACAGGACAGATATACTAAATACAGGATGATAACTACTAATTGTGGCTGTGATGTTCCTTGGGAAGGAAGAATGTTGGGGGTTAAGGTGTTCAGGGAAGACTTGGAGTAAGATGTAAACTTAGCTTAGAAAATGGCTGCACTATAGGCAGAGAAGGTTGATGTATAGGATGGGGGAGGGTCAGAACACAAAAGAGATAAATGTGAGATATTTTGGCAAGAGCTGCAGACACAAAGGATGCCTTGTTAGAATAGTATAAGAGAACTCAAGAGACACGTTAGGCCAGCAGACTAATTAACTCCCTTGTTCACATGTTGGGAGGAAGGAACCAACTTGCAAAGTTGTCTTGTGGCCTCTGCCCAATGTGCAAGTGTGCGCATGCATCCCTTCCAGCCCCCTCCCCACCAAACACACACACAAACCATACACCCCCCCCCCACACACACACGCACGTTTTAAAAAAATCCTTAAAGACAGATCAGAGGGTCGTCTTAAATGACAAACTGAAGACTTAGGAATTTTTGTCTTGTGCTTATGTATAGTAGAAACCTGTGTTAAATGTTCATCACATGCTAGTCCTTATTCTATGTGCTATATCTGTGTGACATTAAAGATAAGTGCAGTGTCTAAAGAAAAAAAATTACTTACCAAGGTAACCAAGAATAAGTAGATGAGGCAAGATTCGAATCAGTCAAGTTAAGTACCAACTCCTGTTTCTAATTACACCATCCTATTCTGGTTGTAGGATCCTTGGTAAGATGAACAAGTTTCAAGCCCAGGATCAACCTTAAACAAGTAATGTGCCTTACTCACGTATGGCTTCTAACATTTAAGAATGTTAACTTGCAGAGGCAGGTGGATTTCTGAGTTTGAGGCCAGCCTGGTCTACAGAGTGAGTTCCAGGACAGCCAGGACTATACAGAGAAACCCTGTCTCGAAAAAAAACAAAAAACAAAAAACAAAAAACAACAAAAAACAACAAAAAAAAAAAAGAAGAAGAAGAAAAGAAAGAAAGAATGATGTTAACTTGTGATCAGATAGCAATACTCATTAGCAATACTGTGCTTACACATGAGCCCAGGACACTAAAGAAGTTAATAATTTGTACAGTGACCTTCAGCTCTGATTACTGTTCTATGCTCAATGTGTCTGCCTTTCTGTAAACATCTCACAGTGAACCTTAGTTAACTAACATTTAAGATGTGTCAGCCTGTGCTAATGTATTCAGTACTTCTCAGACTGTGGTTTCTGGACCACCAGAGGAGCAACATCATCAGGAAACTTGGTAAAAAGATTCCAGCTTCCTCCCATATCTATTGAGTCAGAAGCTGGAGGTGAGGTATAACAGCTTTCAGTGGGCCTTGAGTAGTGATTGGGATGTTGGTGTTTGAGAACCATCATTACAGTCTACTCTAGACTTTCAGTTCAGGAGCAGATTGCTTAATTTTACTGTTAACTGTTTGTTATTGGGTCATATACTTTGACTTTGTAGGCCTGCAATATGTTTTAAGCATAAAATTGCCTGGGCAGTGGTAGCTTATGCCTTTAATCCTAGCACTTGGGAGGCAAAGGCAGGCGGATCTCTATGAGGCCAGCCTGGTCTACAGAGTGAGTTCCAGGATAGCTAGGGCTACACAGAACCCCTGTCTAAGAAAAGAAAAATAGTAAAGTTGATTTAGAGAATACTCATCTTTGCCTCAGTGGTA
Source organism: Montemys delectorum (assembly GCA_019843815.1). Taxonomy (NCBI): domain Eukaryota; kingdom Metazoa; phylum Chordata; class Mammalia; order Rodentia; family Muridae; genus Montemys; species Montemys delectorum. The sequence continues at coordinate 44,692 of JADRCD010221421.1, read as the reverse complement.
AGGTACTTATGTGCTATGCACAGAGCCCAGGGTTCAATCTCCAACACCACTACACATTTGATAAATACTGACAGGGCAGAGTGAAAGGAAGACATGAGGGTCTTTGAAATATGAAAATAGCACAGGCAGTCAGATAGAGTCATAGAGAAGGCTGCCTCTTCAGCCCTTTTGTTTGGTTGTAACATACGCACTCAATTTTTCTGACACAACTGGTTTCTTCTAAATTTCTTTGAGTAGAATTTACTGCGTCTAGTAAAATAGTATCTGTTATCTACCACTTGCTTGTTACTTTTACATGTTCTTTTTATGGGTTTATGGTGTGCATACATGTGTGTATGTGTAGGCACATAATAGGGATACACATATGTGGGCAAGTTGGGAGCATGTGTGTACCCAAGATTGATATCAGGTGTTTTCTTGGTCATCCTTCGTCTTATATATTGAGGCAGGGTCTCTCATTTGAGTCCAGAGCGCATGAGTTCTAGTTCAGATAACTGGGTTGGTCCAGGGATCTCATTTCTGCCTCCCACATCCTGGAATTACAAGTAAGCCACCATGTCCACCCAATATAAATGTGGCTTCTAGGGCTCCAAGCTCTTTATGAGCCTGTGATAAGCACTTGCATTGCTGAGCCACTTCTCTAGACCTACATGTTTTTACGTACTTGTATTTTCAGAAAAATGATTTAACAGCTAAACCCTGGTATCTACCAGTTGTTAAGTGAGGTATGAGAAAGGGCATGCTTGGGTGAACCTAGTATCGACAGCTGCTGGGAGGCAGAGAACCTTGTGCTTGATTCTGGGTGGTCTGTGGCAAACGTTTAGCTTTATGGTGTGAACTCTGTAGGTGTCTTGGATGGCTTGTACTTTCTTCATTGGTTTCGGTTTCCCAGTCCTTTTGGTCTGCATGTAGCTTTGGCTATTATAATCCACCTGCATATTGTCTTCCCTCTGTGTCTGAAGAAGAAAGGGACTGTGTAGGTGTTTGTTGTTGTTGCTGTTGCTTTTAGTTTAGAAAATAGATATCTGTGTACTATACCATATTCATATATTACATTTTATATTTATTTAATTTGATAGTGTTATTCTTTATTGTTATACATATGGGTGTTTTGTTGATATGTATGTCTGCACCATATGCATGCAATATGCAATGTCCATGCAGGCCAGAAGAGGGTGTTGTACCCCTGAAATTGGAGTTCAGATATTTTTGAACTTCCTTGTGGTTGCTGGGAATCAGAGCAGGCTGGCTTTTGGAAAAGCAGCCAGTGCTCTTAATGGCTGAACTGTCTTTCCAGTCCTGTGTTCTAGGTTTCTTATGTGGGAAGATAGATCATTTCTTTCTTGAAAAAAGTGTGGTGGTACAGACTGCTTGACTTTACCTGATCATACCACAGGAGATGATAGATGTATTGTTTTAAATTTGGCAGATCTGAAATGGAATTTCCCTGCCTTATTTTACTAACTGCCATACATATGTACTTCTAGCCTTAGGTGACACCCATTTAAAATACTGCCTTAACAGTAATGTTAAAAAGAAAGCCTCGCTCTCAGGTGTGACGGGATAGAGTTGACATGGTTATGGAATTTGTTTTTCAGCTTGTCAAGTAAAGCTCTTTTATATCTTTATTTAGAGAACATATTTACATTTAAAATTAGTATTTTCATTAGGTGTATTAACATTTCCATATGACTAGACTGTATCAGGAAGCTACATATGACCTTGGGTTGTCTTGGCAACATAATGTTTGACCCAGTTTGTTTCTTTGTGAGGAGTTAAACTCTAATGCTAGGCTAATAGAAGGAAATAATGGAGTATAGAAATGCCTTACCAGTAGAGTGACAGCACTTGCACTTGCTTGGCTTGTATGTGAATAGGAGTAACTTTGAGAGATGCAGATCTGCAGTTTACAAGGAATGCTAACATTGAATGTTGAGGCAATGTTACTAAATTTGGCAATAATACAAATACTTTTGAAACTCAAGATAAGGGCTATAGAGAGAACTTAGCTGTTGAGAGTGCTTGCTGCTCTTCTAGAAGGCCCGGGTTTGGTCTCAGCACCCACTTTGTGTGGCTCATAACTGCCTGTAACTCCAGCCCCACTGGAGTCAATATCCTCTTGCCCCGTGGGCACCCCACACACAGCTGTGGACAGTGCCCCAGATTTAGCCTTACCTCTCCAGAGGGAACAGCTGTGATTTGCCCTGATTCCCCTTTGCGCCAATACTATGCTTGTTAAGGCCCTGTTAAGATTAAAGCTATCGAAGATAATTTATTCTAGTGATTTAAGATAAAACACATGGTTTTAAGAAAAAACAAAACAAAACAGAAAACCCAGTACCTAGAAGGCAGGGACTACATCTCCAGCTTGTCCTGTGTCGCTGATCCACAGCCCAGTGCAAGTTCCTCACCCTCTCTGGACCTTAATTTCCATTTCTGTAGAACAAGTGAGAGATGTGAACAAAACAGAACCTGTCTTCTGGTTCTGATATTTTTATGATTTGGTATAAAAATAAAGCCAGATCTTATAGTTATATCTTTAGTCTGCATTGGTAGAAAATACTCCGTTTGAAATCATTTGAGCCAAATAATGATATTGGTATACTTGTGCTTGTTTTTCAGAAACTTTGTGAAGGCATATTTAAAGTCCTTGTAAAGGACGTCCCAACAACATGTCAAGTGTCCTGCCTGGAAGTACTCCGAATTCTCTCCAGAGACAAAAAGATTTTAGTTCCTGTAACAACCAAGGAAAATATGCAAATACTGCTGAGACTAGCCAAGCTCCACGAGTCGGATGATTCTTTGGAGAAGGTGTCAGAGTTCCCCGTTATTGTGGAGTCATTGAAATGTCTGTGTAACATCGTGTTCAACAGTCAGATGGCACAGCAGCTTAGCCTGGAACTGAATCTCGCTGCAAAGCTCTGTAACCTCCTGAGAAAGTGCAAGGACCGAAAATTTATCAATGACATAAAGTGCTTTGACTTGCGCTTGCTCTTCGTCTTGTCACTTTTGCACACTGACATCAGGTCACAATTGCGCTATGAGCTCCAGGGACTCCCGCTGCTAACCCAGATCTTGGAAAGTGCCTTTAGCATCAAGTGGACCGATGAGTATGAGTCGGCCATAGACCATAATGGACCTCCTCTCTCACCTCAGGAGACAGACTGTGCCATTGAGGCCCTCAAAGCTCTGTTCAACGTGACGGTAGACAGTTGGAAGGTGCATAAAGAGGTAAGGGTGGGAAAAGTACACACTGTGTTCTGGAATTAAGTATCTGGGTTGCTCTTACAGCTGCATACAAAAGAGGAATGATAAGGTTGGAAGTGGCAACAGTTCCCAGTTCCTCATCAGTCTACTCTCTAAACTGCAAAGTGTTTCTTACCTTGCATCCTTTCCAGGGCTGGAGAGAACGCTTAGTAGTTCCAGAGGCCCTGGATTATGTTCCTAGCACCCACATGGTGACTCACAGCCATTTGTAACTCTAGTTCCAAGAGATCCGATGTTCTTCTTGTGGCCTTCATGAGTAACAAATGTGCATATGGTGCAGATATGCATGCATGCCAAACACCTCTATATGCATAAAATAAAATAAAAAATAAGGATAAGGTAAGGGAGGATTACCATTTTGTAAGGTGACAGTTAGACTCTTGTGGATGACATAACCACTTGTCCTTTTTAAGTGCCCTTTAAGAACGAGGGTCAAGTGACAGATTGGAGAGGAACAGAGGACTAATGGTAGGTTCTTGTGTTGACACTGTCTGACAAGTTAGAATAAACCCATTTGGTTGAAATTGACCAACGAAAGCTGTCGTCTGTTAAGCAGAGTGAAAATCATTGAGTGCACCTGTCATTACAGTCTCCAAGGGGTGTCTTTGTAGTGCTACAGAGCCCTAAGAGGCTAAAGCCACACATAGCCATGTTCCTGTTTACATACAGTTCTAAGAAACAGGTTGATTACACCAGAAAGTGGGAAATACTCTTCTAAACCACTAGACTTATTTCTTGACTAAGGTCTTTCTCTGTGGTTTGGACCTTCCAACAACCCCAAGTGAGGCAGATTTGGTAGTTTATATTTGAGTTCCTGCAAGAGCAACGTGCTAAACATGAAAATTAGTTTCACGAAATTCAGAGTTATAAGTCAAGGGACATCAAGTCGTTCCTTCATCAAGAATCCTAGCATTTCACATTTTCTTTTTCAGTGGCCCTAAAAACCCAGCGCAGTTCAGCTCCTGCCTTTGAGGTTAACATTCTGCGCTGTCCATTTGAAGTAATTCTCACTCATGTTGTTGCCAATAGTCTGCTGGAGAAGGATCATCAGTGCAGCTCTAGTGGGATGGGGGCATACAGGCACCTGAGTTGTAAAGTGCAAATAGGTCTGTATTTTGAAAGCAAATATTTGAAGATCAGAGCTAGCAGCTGTTTCAGATGACTCCAGTGTAGTCAGCTTTTACGGAGACTTGGCAGGAAAGGATTGGAAAGCCCACATGCTCCATTTATGCTTTGAAACCAAATATTTGGAAGTATTTAAAATGTTATGTCTCTGCTTATTTGGTACCTTCTGTGGTTATTTTTATTACACTGTTTGTTTTTGTGTTTTAAAGATCTCCATTTAGTTGTAAAAGCACCTCTGAGACTGTTTGGTTTACCATTGTTAGACTACATTGTTTGGATGACTGACAAGATGGCTTCTACCTCAGTGTCTGTTTAGCAGTGTATGTGTGGGGGGCAGTGGTAAGGATCAGGACATTGAGATGAGCTTTCTGTAGTATGCTTTAGTTAAGTAACTGGGATTGAAGAGCTCTAGAAAATGTTGAAATAGCAAAGCCTCATTTAGTGTTCCAAAATGCTTGTTTTCCAAGACATAGCATAGGCACTCCCCATAATGGACTGGTGGTCCTTAAATAGGTTTATCTGTAAGCCACGGGGCAGTTAATGCTGCTTTTATGAATTATGTGTCATGAGTATGACACTGGGCCAATACTGAAGCTTTCAGAAATATAAACAGTACTGAAAATAGGACCTTTGACAACCTCTTTATAAAAAATGTCTTCATGAGGCTCTGTAGTCAACAGTCACTCAATACATGTTTATAAACAATTGCTAGACATTGTCCCAGGCATTGCAGAGCACACTGGCAAATACTAATCATTGTCTTTGCCTTCATGAAACTTTAGTTTCATAGGTAGAAACTGAGTACATCAGCAAATCAATGTGTAATGAAGTTGTATTTAGTGAAAGGAAAGGAAAGTAGCAGGATGGAGACACTGTTAGGGTTCTCTCCTGGGTCTGAAGGGTGCAGGGACAGAGGCTTCCTACAACTAAACATGATTTACAAGACACTCCTGTGCTTTTTTGTGTGGCAGTCACAACTGAGCCTGCAGAGATTTCTGATCCAGTACAGAGAAAGGGGGGATGAAGAAGGTGTCTACTTCTCCTGGAATTCAATGTCTTCTGTTTTTGTCAGACTAAGGACATTTACTTCAACTGAGTGAGCCAGCGGAATGGTTAATGCTTTAAATACCAATCAAAATAAAGAAGTATGAAAAAGTTACTGAGAATCCACTTTTAAAATAAATACTATTATTTTTTCTGCTTAGGAAAACAATACATACTCATAGGCAGTCTAAGAAAGAGGTACATAAGGGACAAAAACTGCAAGCTACTTGTAAACTCAGTGCTCAAAAGACTGTACTGCTTGCAGTCCAGTCAGTCTTCATGGCATACTGTGAACAGAGAGGCAGCTTTACAAAATGCAGTCACTTTATAATCTTCCTTTCTTCCCACGCTATTCTTGAAGAACAGTGGGCTTCAGGGCTGAGGGTGTGACTCAAGAACAGCTCCTTAGCGTTTGTGAGCTCCAGATTTGAGTTTCACATTTGCCAAGATAAATTGCTTTTAAGAATAAAGGTTTCAAAATGTGTTCCTCTGGCAGGAACGTCCCTAGGAGTGGCCTCTGGGGTGAGTCTCCTGGGTTCCTCATCTGTACACTGAGAAGAGAAATTTTAAACAGAAAAAAGGAACCTTTGGTAATTTTGCTGTTGCTATTGTCTCTTTAAACTTGTGTTGTAACTAAGGTTTTGTTAGGAGAATAAAAAGGTTCTGCATCCAAGTCAAACTTGATACTACTCTCTCACTGAGAAATATTAGAGATGATGGATCTCATGAAAGAAAACTTGTAAGTTAGAAAAAGCACTTGTGAGTATAAATATACCAACGAGTATAAATATGAAAATGGAATTCCTCATATTTATCACCTACCTGTTATGAACTTCCATGTGAAGTCTTCATTCCTGAAGTTGATGGGCCAGAGGAGTTCAAAAGTGCAGTGTGCATTCCGAATCCCAAGGCAGCTGACTTTATGATGCTTATGCCTGTGGTGTAGCCTAGCTGCTGGTTTTGGCTTTAATGACTTTAGGTATGCTTAGGGCTCCTTCATTTGCATTTCACCAAAAGCAGAAGATTAATGACTGGGTGTTTTTTGAGGTTTAACAAATTAGTACCAGTTGTTCCTGCCTTAGTGTTAAATTCCTGCTGCCTGCAAATGCATCATAACTGATTAATTTGAAGATCCCTTTCCTTAAAGCTGTCTCATTTCCATGTGTGAATCTAACTTTCCTCTCTCCTCCTCCCTTCCTCCCTCCCTCTCCACACTGTTTCCTTTTGACTCCCTTTCTTGTTTGTTTGTTTGTTTGTTTGTTTGTTTTGTTTTTTCGAGACAGGGTTTCTCTGTGTAGCCCTGGCTGTCCTGGAATTCACTCTGTAGACCAGGCTGGCCTGAGAACTCAGAAATCCACCTGCCTCTGCCTCCCAAGTGCTAGGATTAAAGGTATGAGCCACCATCACCCAGCTTGACTCCCTTTCTTAAGATAGTGTGTTTGAAAAGGTGAAATGGCATCTCTAGCAGGGTATAAGGTTAGTTCTAGAAAGGGTAGTTTTAAAATAATCTTGTCTTTTTCTACTTTATTTTCTCCAGTATCTCTGTTGATGGAGCAATTCATGTTTTTTCCAGAATTCCTTGACTTAGTTCACATTCCCTTCCCTGTGTGCCCGAGTACTGGTGCAGGAAAAAGCTGCTGGTCAGGGCCAGCAAACATTAATTAGAGACAGACAGCCAGTACAAACAGAGAAGCACAGATCCAGTGCTCAGAAGGTGCTGTGCATGTAACAGGAAGTACCAGAAACAGTCACCAAGAACACCACAAAGGAACACAAGGGTTATTCCAGAGACTTTGAAGGAAATGTGAAAAAAGATAGGATAGTTGAAAAACATAAAGCTCTGGGCTAATGCAATGCTTAGTCATTAAATCATGCCAACAAATACTTCTGTGCCTAGTTTGCACTGAGTTCTAAGTGAGTGGGGTACTGGTCCAAGGTGAAGCAACCTGCTCTCGAGGCACTAACAATCTAGTAGGGAAATGCTACAGACCCAGGAAAGCATGTGGGCAGTGGTGTCCTACCCCGTGTCTGCTACCAGATAACATCAGGCAGAAGTTGGTAATTTTATAAATAATAGAGCTTTACTTTGTTTCTAGAGGCTGGGGAATCCCAAAGGAAGAAGTCACATCTGGACCATACTATATCATGTTATGGTAGAGATGTCACATGGGGGAAGGCCTACATGAAAGAGCTTGTAGAAGGCCAGGTGGTAGTGGTGCATGCCTTTAATCCCAGCACTGGGCAGGCAAAAGCAGGTTGGATCTCTGAGTTCAAGGCCAAACTGGTCTACAGAGTGAGTTTCAGGACAGCCAGGGTTACACATAGAATCCCTATTGAAAAACAAACAAACAAACAAACAACTCAAAAAGCAGCATATGGATGTGTGAGGCCTAGAGTTCCCTGGTGACAGCCCCCACCTGTTCCTTAGTGCAGAGCCCTCATGACCTTAAACACTTCTTAAGGACTCCACCACCATTGCTACTACCATAGAAATTAGAGTTCAGTGTGAGTTTGAGAGGGACTTTTCAAACCATAAGAACACTGTTTGTTATAGAATTTTCTGTTTTTTCTATATTTTATATACTTGACAATAAAAAAAACCACATTAACAGTGCATAGCAGAACCAACTACCATATATTTCAAGTCTTTGGCCTTTCTCTTAGGCATGGGTCAGCTATTTCTGGATGAAAATATACAGGAAAAATATATTTTTTGCAAGTAAACTGGATCTTGCACAATTCTTGTGAGAGAGGAAAGCAGTAGTAAATATAGAACCAAACTAAGAAGTGACGACTGTGTAAGAGATTTCAGAGTTTCCTCCATTTTCATCTCACTTTGACCCTGGTACCACCCCAGCCTGCCTGTCTCACTCTTCTTGTCTTTTTTCCCCAGGGACAACACTCCTTCTCTCCCAGGGGGTGTAGTGTCATTTCAGGAGAGAGGTGAAAATACTGATGTCCTAAAGACAGTTCATCTTAGTCCTGAAACTAGGGAACAAGACTTGTGTGTGCTGTGTTTACCAAGTGTTTTACAAAGAGAAACTGCATTTACTTCTGGTGTTAGTGAGGTATACACCTTAGCTCCACTGGACATAGGAAGACACTGAGGGTCAGAAAGCTGAAATTACTTCCGGAAATACACATGGTGGTAACCAACAATTCTAGCACATTTCCTAAAAATTTTTTTTTTTAATTTTATACATATATGTGTATGCCTGTGTGAATTTAGACACACTATGTGCATGCAGGCATTCACAGAGGACAGAGGTTATCTGATCTGGAACTTGAGTTCTGGGTGTTTATAAATGACCTGATATGTTTGTTGGAAACTGAACCTGCATCCTCTGCCAGAACAGTAAGTCATCTGAACCACTGAGCCATCTCTTAAGCCCCTAAGCTTATTTTATTTCATGCCATTCTATTTTATGTTCTTGAGGCAAGATGTTACTATGTAGCCATAGTTGGCCTAGAACCTACTATGTAAACCAGCTTGGCTTCTAACACACAGAGACCTTCCTGCTGCTGCCTTCCGATTGCTGGGATTAAAGACTTGTGCTACTTATCCAACTGTGTGTGTGTGTGTGTGTGTGTGTGTCTGTGTGTGTGTGGTGGGGGAGGTAGGGGTGTTCCACACATTCTACACATGTGCATATGGACAATTGTGTAGAGTTGGGTCTCCACCCCCACTTAGTTCAGGGAACCTTACAGGACAGCATTTCATCTGCTGAGCCATCTCTCTGCCCCACTCTCTTTGTTGAATAAAAACTGTTAACTGATAGCATGCCTCTAACAAGTATTTGTTGAGATGTGGACTAAAAGAAGAGATTAAAGTGTACAAATAAACTACCCACCCACAGTCAACTGCTTCTGACACCTGCCAGTACAATATGGAAGAGGATTTCTTAAAATAAATTCTACTAGTTCAAGCAGATGCAAAATGGATTGAAGTCCTCACTTTATATCATACACAAAAAATAACCTGATAGAAAAGAGATCTAAATATACAAAATTAAACATTAAAGCTTATAGAAAACTTCATAACTTTAATCTCAAACAACTCAAGTATTTCTGAAATAAGCAAAGACTTCTAAAGAAGATAAAGACCAAACCTTAAAGAAAATCTAAAAATTGGTCATCATTAAAATAAGTTCAAAAAATAAGTTCAAGGATAGGGACCCACTCCTAGAACGCTAGCACTCAGGACACAGAATTCAGCTAGTGAGGCGCATGGCCAAAGAGCAGAGATGTGTGGCATTTTGGTCCACATAGCACATTAAAAGTTGCCAACAGGAAAGTGGACACAGGGCTTGCAAAGGAGCTGTCCAGAGAGCCGTGCAAACGACCAGGGAGCATAAGCAAAGCCGTTCTGTTCTGTCATCTTAGCATGGTATTAAAACCAGGAAATGACCACGTGTGACGTGATTGTGCAGCTGTAGAGAAACTCAAAGGTGAGGTTCCCCCCTTTGTGAGGTGTTTTCTAGCTGTATGCTTGACAATACTGCTTGGCAGTGTTCTCTAAACTTCAGAATCCAAACTGTGGTGTGTATAAGTCCTATGGTGTAGCATTCCCTCTCCTGGGTATGGACATGATATGTTACATATAAGATGTACCAAGTATATGTTTATGGCAGCAATCTACAGGATACCCAAACAGGAAACTATCAAAGGGTGGATAAGTACATTGTGATGTATTGTATTCAGTGGACTCCTATGATAACTGTGCTCCTTTAGAAAAAAAATGCAGTATGTATATATATATGTGTGTGAATGCATGTGGAGGCCAGAAGTTGATGTTAGCTGTCTTCCTCAGTCACTTTCCACTTTATTTGTTTGAGGTGGGGTCTTTCGCTGAACCTGGAACTCACTTTATCTCCTGAGCCATTTGCCCAGTCCCCGTAATGTTCCTGCACCATATCCAGTGTTTTCTAATCTGTGGTGAAGGCCCCATACTTTCTCATGGCATTGCATACAAGCCAAAGATGAGCTGCCAAGCACCAAAAAGAACTCCTGTAACTACATACAACATGACTAGAGAGAGACTGGGAGTCTGACTTGTGATTTCTCTCATACACAGTTTGGTGGCAACAGAACTCACTAATGTGCTATTGGAAGTTAGGGCTTTGGAGCGCGTCATCTGTGGGATCAGAGAGTTCTGGAGTTCCTAATCCTGGCATTACATGGTTTTCGTGTTTCTTACAATAGGTGCTCATTTTGTGTAGTTAATCAGCCATAGAGTTACAGTTTGGGCAGTTTTCTCTCTGTATATTATACTTGACACTTGCATTAGAGTTTACTGTTCACCTGTTTAACACATGCCTTCTGTTTTCATGAAGATAACTAGTGGCGGAAATCAAGTTTAATTAAACATGTGAAATTACAAGTTAGGATTTCACAAAAGAAACTTTAACAAGATACTATGATTTAGATAGATGAGGTAGAAAACAAAGGAGCTCTCTGGAGCGAGAAAAGAGGCAGACAGCCCAGGTTCAGAAGTTGCTCTGAACAGAGACATAGGTAGTGGGGAAAGGGGACATTGCAGACAGAAAGTACAATTAAGGAGTAAGTAGTGTGCAAAGACACGACATGGGTGGAAAGTGGTGACTGCAGTAGCAGACTGGGGAAGGACCGACATGGATAATTCTTAAGAGGCTTGTCCTGGTCATGAGCCATGTTCGTTACCTCTGAAATAAAGAGCTGTCTGGTGTAGAAGGAAACACTACTGGGTGTGGTAGTGCATACAATAATCTCCAGCAGTGAGCAGGAGTTATGCAGGGGTATGAGTTCAAGGGCAGCCTGGTTTAAATTGTGAGACCCTGTCACAAAGCTGGAGATGTGGCTTAGTGGTACTGGCAACCAGGGTGCTATCCCACTTTTCAAAACCAAGAAAGAAATGATCTATCAGTGGTTAAGTAACAGTTGAGTTTGACATAGGTTCCATGGGCTTCATGCACTTTAGGGCAAGTAAGAGTCTTGCACAGGAGAGCCTTGGGGGTGGGTAGTGGATGCGATAGCTGTTATTCCTGCCCTGCTAGTTTTGGTGCTGGTGGTTCTCTCTGGGCCTCTTCCCCACCTCAGCCAGCTCCCTCCACCCCACGGTTGCTTCTTGCTTCTTTCCCACCAGCAGTTACACTGCATTTCCTTCCTTCCCTTTCCCTCCCTCATGTCCGTTTGTTATTCAGCATTTTAAAGTGCTGTTGTGTGTGCCATTATTCTTTACTCCTATGTGGGAGGGAGCTGAAGGTGAGAAGCTGACTAATGTGAGGTCGTAGCCTAGACTCTTGCTTGACTCCAACTGCAAAATTGTCCATTATATGACTGAGGCCTTCATCTTTCTTAAATTTATATGTGATGCATTGTTTAAAATATTTTCAGCCTTGTTATGAGTAGTGAAAGTGTATCCTGTTGTTTGTTAGAGTCTGTGAGAGGCATCTTAGACTGTGAATTATGCATGTGTGTATGTATGATACATGCACACATGTTTCACTTTAGGTGAACTTAATTATATACTAAGAACTTTTAAAAATGATTGCCTTTGAAGTAAGTAAGAGATTCCCTGTAATATATCTAGGCTATCATACTTACCTCTTCATTGCTGTGCCCTCTTGTATGTGTGTGTGTGTGTGTGTGTGTGTGTGTGTGTGTGTGTGTGAGAGAGAGAGAGAGAGAGAGAGGGAGAGGGAGAGAGGAGAGAGAGAGAGAGATTGATTGATTGATTGATTGATTGATTGATTATGGTTGGTTGAGGGCCTTGATGCAGGTGGTTAGATACATTGCGATTGTGTGAAGAGATGGCTCGGTAGATAAAGTGCTTGCTGTGCAGGCATGAGGACCAGATTTCTCTGCTCTCCAGCACCATCATAAAGCCAGGTAGGGGTGGCAGCCCACTTGTAGTGTTCATGCTGCAGCATTGATATAGACTCTTCAGAGCAAGTTGCCTCACTTGACGTGCCAAATAGGTGAGTTAGAGATTTATTGTGAGGCTCTGCCTCAGTAAGTAAAATAGAGAGCAATAAAAGAAGGCACCTGACATTCACCACTAGCCTGTGCACACATGCAGACATATCACATATCTGTGGGCATCATACACATACACACACACCAAAAAAGAAAAAGAAGTTGTAATGGCCCAAGATCTCATTATAAATATTGAGGTAGCAGAAGTAAAACAAATAATTATTCAAAATTTGATTTATTTCTCATTGCTATTTCCTTCTGTCTTGCTCTCTGTCTTTAATTCCCTGCCAGAAAATAAATGTTGGGAAAGTAAGGGGATACAATTCTGATCATTTGTGGTAGTTATCTGGGGCCTGAGAGAGAGAAAAGATAAAAGAAAATAAAATTGGTGGCCATCCATGGTGTTATATATTATAAGTTCAATACTTAGGAGGCAAAGATACAAGGTTTTCAAGACCACTTTAAGCTACATAGCTAAACCCCATGTCAAAGGAGGAGAAGGAAGAGGAAGAAGTTGTTGTTGTACTCATTACTTTTGAAAGCTTAGAGATGCAAGTTTCATTAAAAAATGGAAAACCAGAGATAAAAGAACTGTCTCAGTATATAGCTTAGATTTGTCTGAACTTTTGTTAGATTAGTAAACTAGCACAATATACTACAAAGAACAAAAGAACCTAGACTGTCTGGAAATGAAAATTCCATAAGTGGAATTGATAAATGGAATTCATTTTTCAAAACAATAAACCAGGGTAGCTGGATCAGTACCTCCTGACATCGGCCATTTCTGCATGTGGTTGTGGCTATTAATTGATGTGAAATGGCAGCCATTTGCTTATTGCTTTGGGACTGTTGAAGTATCTTGCCATTTCCCTGTATGGAGAGCAAGTGGTGTGTTAGTTTACCAGACTCCTTTGTTAAGGCTTCAACTCCAGCTTTTCCTCTCCACTTTGTATTTACCACAGAGCGATTCTCATCAGTTCCGTGTCATGGCAGCTGTCCTTCGCCATTGTTTACTAATTGTAGGTCCAACTGAAGACAAAACCGAAGAGCTGCACAGGTAGGTAACCTTTATGTTGATATCTCAATGAAGCATGTCATCCATGCTTGATATCTCTGTGTATCTATTTGTGATGGTTAATTATGAGCACAAGGAAGTAAAACTATTGTATTCAATCTGGTAAGCCAGAACTGTGCTTAAGTGTGAAATTTGTTTACTGTCCTCTTTGACTTTGTTATGTTGAACTTCAGGGTCAGACTTGGGCATTTGTTATATTCAGCAATAAAACCCAGGACAGTATTGAACACTTTGAGATTCACTCCCAGGCTGAGGATGTTACTAGTGGTGGAGTGCTTGCCTACCAAGTACAGTTAGGGAAAAAAAGATAATTTATTTTAATTGTTACACCAACCTTTTGAGGTAGCTATTTTTTTTCCCCAAAAATAAGAGAGCTGAGGTCTCCTTTTTGTTACTAAAGTTAACTAATACTTCCACTATTTCATTTTAAGGATATTTAACAAAAAAGTATATTCTATGCAGTAATAATTTAAATAAAAAACAAAATAAGAGTCATAATGCCTTCTATTAAGATATATTAGATAAAGTTGAAGAGCGTGGCTCAGTGGGTAAAAGTGCTCCCTATAAAAGCACAAGGATCTGAGTTGAGTCCCTAGAATGCATGCAGAGGCTGGATGTAGTAACAGTGTCTGTAATCCCAGTGCTTGTATGGGGAAATGGGAAGTGGAGACAGAAACACATGGGCTAGCTAGCCTAATGCATACAGCAGGAAAACAGATCCAGTATCAGAACAAGGTGGAAGGCAGAGACCAAGTTGACCTGAGCTTGTTTTCTTTCTTTCTATTTTTTTTTTAACATTTATTTTTATTTATGTGAGTATACTGTAGCTGCTTTCAGACACATTCCAGAAGAGGGCATCAGATCCCATTACAGATGGTTATGAGCCACCATGTGGTTTGTAGGAATTGAACTCAGAACCTCTGGAAGAGCATTCAGTGCTCTTAACCACTGAGCCAACTCTCCAGTCCTCTGAGCCTGTTTGCTGACTTCCCTATATGAGCAGCCACATTCTCTCTCTCTCTCTCTCTCTCTCTCTCTCTCTCTCTCTCTCTCTCTCTCTCTCTCTCTCTCACACACACACACACACACACACACACACATACATACACACACACACACACAAAGTTATAGATACATATAAAATAAAAATAATTCCAGTTATATAACTTGTCTGTTAGAGACATTAATGGAGTGTTGTCTGGAGCTAGGGATGAACAGCTCAGTAGAGTCTTTGTCTACTGTGCACAAGTTCCTGGGTTTAGTTCCCAGCACTGAAAAATACAAATTTCCATTGTCTGAAAACAGTTGAGTAAGAGTTAATACAGTTTCCAGTTCTCTTACTTGCTGTGGATTAGGTTTGTAATAACAAAACATTTGACTTCATTATGAGACTACTAGTCCTGAATTCTGTAAGAATACAAATGCCTTTAATCCCAGCTCTTGGGAGGCAGAGGCAAGTAAGTATATCTCTGAGTTTAGGACCAGCCTAGTCTACAGAGAAACCCTGTCTCCAGTAAAACAAAACAAAGTAGAAAAACAAGAACAATTAACCAACCAACCAAAACAAATGGCATGTTAAATAAGACACAGCTACAAAGAAATAGCTTTTGCATCTGCTTTATAAAGATGGGTTTTTGTTTTTTTGGGTTTTTTTGTTTGTTTGTTTTATTTTGTTTTGGTTTTTGGTTTTTTTGAGACAGGATTTCTCTGTGTAGCCCTGGCTGTCCTGGAACTCACACTGTAAACCACGCTAGCCTCAAACTCAGAAATCGCCTGCCTCTGCCTCCCAAGTGCTGGGATTAAAGGCATGTGCCACCACCGCCCGGCTGCTTTATAAAGATGTTAACATGAGCTTTTTCTATTAAGTTAACTCCTGGGTACTTTTCCAGATATAACTTAAATAAAAACTTTACAAAGACACAATCAGAATAAATTACACATTACACACACACACACACACACACACACACACACACACCCTTAGCTGTTATTTTTTAATCACATCTACATAATTAATATAATTAGGTAGAGTAGTATGTTTTCTGTCATGCTGAGTTTAAAGGTAGACTATTTTTTATATACTCTGTACCCTGTAGCCCTTCAGAATGTCTTCTTCATGATTGGAATGTATAAATTCTGAGGTGGGTGAGGTGGTACACATCTATAGAACCAACTGTCCAGAAGAGAGGGCATGAACATTGTGAATCCAGCCAGCCTGGGCAATGTGGTGTGAGACACGGACTTGAAAAATGTAGAAATGTTTTCTATAGCCACAGATCAAATTCCTTTAATTTCTGGAGACAGTGCACACATTATCTGCAATAAGTCCCATCTTAAATGACTGCATCAAGCGTTTTTACCCTTTATGTTTTTTTTTTCTAGAAAAGAGACATTAACAATTCAACATCAAAATTAAAAGTGTTTTTGTTAAAAAAAAAAGCTTAGAAGTGTATTGATTTAAAAAAAAAATCAGATAACCCAGGCTGGGGAACACACAGGCTGTAAAGGGGAAAATTCTGGCAAGCAGGCAGGCACTGCTGCGCTAGCCTCAAGTAGCTCTGCCAGGATTCTCCAAAGAATGGTTTCCAGATCTTAGCACAGTGCTCAGCCTGTGCCAAGAGAGCAAAACTACAGAGATTGTTCAGATTTTGAAAAAGTAATCAAATTTCTCTTCCTTCCTTTGCTAGACTCATCCTTTTAAAATCTTTCACTTTACAGAGTTACTTTGATAAAATTTATTAGCTTCGCTGTGAGTGTAAGGATGTGCTGGAGAGAACAGCTGGGATTATGAGCGTTCTCAGAGGTGCTCTTGGGAGGCTGGACTTTTGCTTATCCAGCAGTTTGCCTGGGATGGCCTCAAATGCCCTTTTACTCAGAAGAAGTGATTAGTATCAATCTGAACAATGATGACTCCAGGCTAATCCATTTAAACAGAGAGAGCTGCTCCTGCTGGGCACCTACTAGAGTTGCAGTGACCTGAACATCGTGCTTATGGAAAACTTGAAGGTGCAAGGCACATGTGAAATACTTAAAAGTCTTCTTACTCTTTTTTTATATAACATTTTTAGTTTCATTAATTTGTTGAGAATTTTATTCAATTATTTTGATCATAGTCACTACCATTCTCTTGTATTTCTTTCTTTAAAAGTTATTTTCAAGGGTTTTTATATTCCTTTTTTCTTTTATCTTTTTGGAGAATTTTTGTTTGTGTTTTGTTTTTTCAAGATAAGCTTTCTTTATGTAGACTGGCTGCCCTGGAACTCATCTTGTAGACCAGGTTGGCCTTGAACTCAGAGATCCACCTGCTTCTGCCTCCCAAGTGCTGGAATTAAAGGCATGCACCACCAAGGCCTGCCTCTATTTTTTTTTTTTTTTCAATGCTTTGACTTTCAATGCTTTGAAACAGCAGAGCAGCATAAGTAATCCTGGATGGCCCTGGAACTTAGTAAGCTCTCAACAGCATCTCTGTCTGCTGTTACTGTGATAAGCATAGTGACATTTAAATGTCATATTTAGTCCAAAAATTTTTAGTTGCTTCTTGAATACATTTTATTTAGAAACTTACTTTTGTGTGTATCCTTTGACTATATAAAGATACTTGTTTTTTGATATTCTAATTTTTTTCCTGCAGCCATAAATTCCACTTGTATTAGATGATAAAGGTGCTTTAGAAAAGAAAGAGCCCGGCGTTTTTCAGGTCTGTGTCTCTGTGAGTGTGCTCCATTGCTTTCCTCAGAGAGGTGAAAAGGACGTAGGCACGAGTATGCAGCTCACAGCAGCAGGAACCTGAGTTCAGGCTCCTGAGCATTCTCAGTGCAGTGTTCCTTCAGCTCATTCTGTGCAGCTGGGATAGTGTTTGTGTTGTCTGCCTTTGTGTTGAACAACGTCCTACTTCTCTTCCATCTCTGCTGTGTGCTTGGAAGTACTGTCAGCAGTCCTCACAGTGAAGAAGCTTAGCCGTTAGTACTTGGATCCCCAGATGTGCATAGTTAGGCTTTCCTTTGGAAAGGAGGGACGGCCTTCATGCCGGTAGAGAGGATGAGACCCAGCTCAGGTTAGCTTCAGGCACTCATTTCCAGTTCCTTCTATATACTAAGGATATCAGCCGTGCTTATCTGTGTCTTTGATCCATGAGGAGTGAAATTTTTGGGTATGGGGGGTATAAAGCCCATTTCTTTCATTTGGATATTGTATATATAGCTTCAGCCACCATTTATTGAGAAAGTTTTCCTTTTCCTATTGCTCTTGGCACCTGGTATGTGTTAGGCCATTTGTATGCCTTTCTGCTTGAAGTGGTGTATTAAGTTTTCAAACCAGAAGTATGATTCTCCAGGCTTTTCTCTTCAGTATCTTGACATTCCATATGAGTTTTAAAATTAGTTTTTCTATTTCTATAAAAATATCATTGCCGGGCAGTGGTGCACGCCTTTAATCCCAGCACTCGGGAGGCGGAGGCAGAGGCAGGCGGATTTCTAAGTTTGAGGCCAGCCTGGTCTACAGAGTGAGTTCTAGGACAACCAGGGCTACACAGAGAAACCCTGTCTCAAAAAAACACAAAAGCAAAAACAAAAACAAAAAAAAAATCATTGGTAGGAATTATTTGAATTTGGAATATTCAACTCCTAACAATATTGTCTCCTTATCATTTTATATATATATATATCACACTTTAAAGTAAATATTTGAAAATGAGCTGATTTTATTTCCATTTATATTTATATTTATATGTTAGTGGGCACTTACCTAGTGTTAGGGACCAATTTGAGCTTTAGGGTTAAAAAGGTCAAAGCATATAGTCCATTCTCCAAGGCTTACCAATTAGTGCATACGTGAGTGAATGAGTCATGTGTCCATCCATGTTGCCCTCCTGTCCGTCTGCCCTGTGACCCCCTCCCCACTCATGTGAGCACTGTATCAGTGAACAAGCGTATATGAGAGATAGGAGAGCACAGACAAAGACATTTACTTCAGAGAGTATAATGCATGGGGAGGGAAGGAGTAGGGGGAGAAATAAAAGGGTGGGAGAGACCCGAGTCCTGCCAGCGCTCAGAGACCCTGGACGGGCAGATGCAGGAGACTGTATCAAGATCTCCATGCCACTAGGTGGGTGTCTGGCTATGGGAAGCCTTGTAACCTCAGTCCGTGGGGGTGGGGGTAGGGTGAGAGGTAGCAGTCAGGGGTCCCTGGGCCTCAGAGAGGCCAAGGTCAACAGGTTCTAGCTCTTGGGCATCACATGACACTGGACACCCTGGAAGAGCTGAGAATAGGTGGGGGCTCTAGCCAGCTCACTGCTTGGTTTGGCTGGCAGCTGTGGCTGGAGCTGTGGGAGGCTTTCCTGTGGGAGATTAGATGTGGTTCTTTAGGGGGAAGGCCTAAGACATTGTTCCAGCACAGCGAGTCTAGATGAAAGGAGGCAGTCCATGGTTTTAGGGTTTTATTGTAGAAAAGAGGCGGGGTAGAGAGGGAGAGAGAGAAGGTAGAAAAGTAGAGACTGGGGATGGCCACATTGAGAGAGGGGGAAGGGAAGGGAAGAATGGAGGCAAGAGGTGAGAATAAAGACAAGAAAGAAAGCTAGAGGGCTGGTGAGATGGCTCAGCGGATGGGAGCACTGATTGCTCTTCCCAGTGGTAGATCACAACCTTAGATCATTCCCCAGAGTGGGGGTGGAGATTGGTTTTAGGAGACTATACATGAAATGCTATTTCTAGTATTTACTTCAAAATAACCAACCGTAGGGAGCTTGGACGAGCATTGCAGTGAGAAAGATTGCATTCGATTGATCGTCTCTAAAACTGGTGCAGAGGTTTCCATACCATCATTTTTCTATTTTCACAAATGTATAAAGTCTTCCATAGTAAAAAGATAAAATGTGCCAAGCACGTTCCGAGGGTCGTGAGTTTAACTCCCAGTGGCCACGTGGTGGCTCACAACCACCCGTAGTGAGATCTGACGCCCTCTTCTGGTGCTTCTGAAGACAGCTACAGCATGCTTACATATAATAATAAATAAATCTTTAAAAAAAAAGAAAGAAAGAAAGAGCTTAAGAGAGAAAGGAGGAGCCAAGTAGTCCATTTTATAGTGGGCTGGGCTACCTTGCTGTTGCCACGTAACTGTGGGGCAGGGCATACCTGGCTGTAGTCAGATGACTGTGGGGTTGGAGTCCAACCAGAATACTAGGAGCTTGGGCATTGTCTACAGCTCGAGGTGTCTGGCGTATATGTCTAGGGGCATAGCTCACTGTTCTGTCCCTTGTAGAATTTTCTACTGGGTCTTTGGAGTAAGCCTCACTCAACTAGAACATAGACTGCCTTTCATGGTCCAACAGGAGAGGGCAGACAGGAGCCATTTTTATTGTTATTGTTAACTCTCTTGGTTCTTGTAAAACTTATTTTCTGTAAATAAATTTTCCAGGTAAGAAAGGATTGTTGAAACTGTCTGTCCCACTGAGTGCTGTTCTAAGGTGTTGTAAGGACATCTACAGCATATGCCCTGAAGGAACCAACACTAAATGGGGAGACAAGACATAAATATTATGAAAAGTTAAATAACAACTCAAGACAAGAATAGAAAGACCACAAGATAGTTTTGAGTAGTCTTCAGTGACTGATTTCAGTAAAAAATAGCTAAAGGACAAGTCCAGGAATACACAGGCTAGGAAGTAAACCTGTCTTTTGATAACAGAAAAATTAATCCCTAGAGGTAGGAAGTGGGTGAGAACAGGCCAAGAACAGACCTGTGAGGAAGACCCTCACTTCAGATCACAGTGAACTTGTCCTTTAGCGATTTTTACTGAAATCGTGAACATTAGTTCAACCCCTTCTCCTTCATATCCTGAGAGTCTCACCACACCCAACTCAGATCAGACCTACAACCTCCACAGCCCTGTGGGAAGTGATCTAACCTGGCAGGTGATTTCATCTCCACGGCACACACAGATCCTCAAAACGCTGGTGTATGCTTGAAGTTGTCATTGCTACTCTCAGTCATAAGGGTCAGGAACTCTTCTTGTTTGTTATTATCTATACACTTAGATCTGTAGCCCCATCTGGGAAAAGCTATGTCACCAGATCAGTTCCCTCTTTCTTCCTTGACAACCTGCACCAGGCCTCACATAGTCCTGTCAGCTAATACCCTGCTTTTACTTAGCAAGATGGTTTGGCAACATGGGGGAAGCGGGTATGATTGCGGGAGTCCTAAAAGCCTTCAAACTGTTTCTTGGCATAGTCATAGAAACCTCAAACTGTTTCAATCCTTACTGTAAGAGTTCAGGGGAAAATACTAAGTGTCATGTAGGCTCTGTCTAATGAACCGGGCAGTATATTCCCACTATGGCAAGATGCCAGTTACATCAGTTTCTTTTGAATGAGAACTGTCTCTCATTGTGTAATATTGGATGAGTCCATGGAATTTGATCTGAGGCATTGGCCTCACTCTTAGGGGAACATTCTGCTTTTGACAATGTCCCTCTTCCTATTGTCAAACAAAACATTTTCATGGCACTGATCCATGCTTTCCCTGCCTCTGAAAGCCTACTGTTCTACAAACCAGATGGCTCTGTATTCAAAATAGTCTGCCTTCTTCTTCCCTAGACATCGCCTGCTTATTTGGGCCTGTGCCTTTGCTCCATCTGGAATTGCTGGAGTGCTTTTTGCGCAGGTATTTGTGAGGCTGGCTCCTTCTCATCATTTAGAACTCAGCTCAAATGTAGCTTGCTCAGTCAGTCTTCCTGCAGCCTCCTAATGAAGACTTGTGCATATGAAACCACATGTACACACAGATTTACCTATACCTGTATTATCCTCTGCTTCACTTTTTTCATGGCATTTATCAGTAACTAGAATAATATTGTTCCTTTATTTTCTTTCATGTTTATTATTTCCTTCCTGAAGTGATAAGCTTAAAAAAAAATGAGACTGGAGAGATGGCTCAGCAGTGAAGAGCAAATAATGCTCTTACCAAGGACCCGAATTGAAGTTCCAGTACCCAGATCAGGTTGTTCACAACCACTGTAACTACCTCAACTCTAGGGGAAACAAGACTCTCTTCAGGCCTCCAAGTACACTTACACATATGTATGCATATCTACATACTGATACACAGTCAAAAATGTTTCTTTTAAAAAGAGATAAAGTATCTTACCTGTCTTCTCTCCTACTATATACCTGATACCTAGGTAACTACACATATGTACACATGTACTTACATACATCCATACACACATGCCACACACATACATATACATATGTACAATACAAATTAATTGAATGGAGGGATGCATGGGTAGATGATGATCTTTCTAGCCACTTAACAGTGATTGGAAGCCTGGGAAGGAACTTTCTCAAGCCCTCAATTCCGTGTCAGTACCAATAAATTTGTTGCAACCTGTATCTGTTCTTGTTTCCTCCAGTCTCAAGACATTTCCGAGCCTCTCTTCTGTTCAGGGCTGTTTTTTACAACTTTTGCTTTTGCCCCCTAAAACCTTATTCTAACATCATCTCTCCTTCTATATATTCAGTCTCCCAGGGAGTATTAAGTCTTCAAAATGTGAATATGCTAAGATCTATCTCATTTATAGAAGAAAAAAATTGTTATCAGAACTTTTATCACTGGGCAGGAAGATGCCTCAGAGGTTAAAAGCGCTTGCCGCTCTCTCTCAAGCAGCTCATCTAGCTCACAGCCACAGTGGCTGCAGCCCCAGGAGTCCCTCTTCTGGCCTCTGGGGCACCCAGAGTCACATGCATATACATACATACACACACACACACACACACACACACACACACACACGCACAGATTTTGTTTTTGTTTTTTTAATTTAAAAACATTCATTCTGGCAAGATGTCTCATCATATGAACGTATTTGCCACCTGACTACCTGGCTTCAGCCCCCAGACCCACATGATAGAAGGAGAGAACCAACTCTTGTAGGTGGTCCTCTGACCTCCATCCAAGGAGACACACACACACACACACTCTATAAGATGTAATAATTTTTTAGACTTTATAACTCAGAGCTGTTACCATGTTTGTTTCTCTCCATTTACAGCATTTTTGAGTGTTTCCTGTGCCGTTGGTCTCCAGAGGTTTTGATCATCTCTAGGCCCTTTTGAACATACCATCAGTATATTTATTTACATGTAAATTATGTTCATATATAGCTGTTTTATGTGAAATAAATTATGAATTATATTTAAAAAATAAAGGAGATAATAAATTAATTTTTAAAGTAAATTTAAGAATTAACCTACCATAAGCTTATTATATTCATTATATTCTCGGTTATTAGCCTTTTCTCTATATTTACACATTTGGCATTCAGATATGTTGCTACTTGTGATAGCTTTATTGTTAGCTCATTTCTCACAGTATATTGTATATATCAGGCAAAACTGATCAGTAGCACAGTGGCTATAAGCTCTTATTTTGTAAAAGTCCCACCTTTAAATTGTCAGCTTTCATATTTATATTTCATATATTAGATAAGCTCTCACAGTAGAACCCTGGCTGGCCTCCAACTAGCAATCTTGCCTCAGCCTTCTGAGTGCTGCGATTACAGGTGTCTGATATCATGCCTGATTAATTTGCAAATAAAAATTAAAAGGATGTGTGTCTGTGTATGAGATGGGGGTATGTATCCGTGCCAGGCTACTCATGTGCAGATCAGAGGACAGTTTTATGGAGGTGGCTTTCTCTTTACACCAGGGAATAACCTCAAGTGTCAAAGTGCTTGCCCTTTACCCTCTACGCCATCTCCTTGGCTCAATTTCCAAGTTTTTACAACACATTTCTAGTGGTGCATTCTTGTAACTCCAGCACTAAGGAGCCAAAGTTGGGAGTATCAAGAGTTCAAGGTTGTTGTTAGCTACCTAGTGAGTTTAAGGGCTGTCGGGTGTGTGTGGGACTCAGTCTCAAAGTACTTTACATAGTGAATTCAAGACCATCCTGGGTCACCTGAGATCCAATCTCAAAAAAGAAACTTGATTTCATGTTGTAGCCAGTTGGATCTTCGTGGCTTTTCTTAAAATATAGCAAACAACGGATTCTGTCATTTTCTTGTCAGAGAGAGAGAAAAAAAAAGCACTGCTGTTTTCCTTTTCAGAAATCACTTAAAGCGGTTTTCCCATTATATAAGAATTCGTTCAATTTAAAACTATTGAAGCAAAGCAGGGTTAGCATGTTTTAAGAGATTGAGACCCTGGAGAGCAGCCCCCTCCCTTACAAAGAGGCATGGGTAAAGCAGTCCGTAACCTACCAGAGTGTAGCTGGTTGCATTATGACCAACTCAGAATTTGAGTGAGTGACCAAGGAAAGGAGGGCTCACTGCTGCTGTCCCATGGCAGCAGAGCATCACATAAGATTCAGGTGTGGGCGTTGGTGTCAGTGCAGTGGTTAAACAGCCAAATGAGACTTCTCTTCACCTTTTCAAGCAAAAACAGATAAAAATTGAGTATTTTCTTTCTGTACTCCAGTGAATCATTTTATGTACCTCTACAGTTGTATGCACCCTATCCTACTTTACAGAATATTGCTTTGGACTCAATGTCTCTGTGGGATTACCCGATTTATTTATTTATTTGTTTATTTGTTTATTTATTTATTTTGGTTTTTCAAGACAGGGTTTCTCTTTATAGCCCTGGCTGTCCAGGCTGGCCTTGAACTCAGAAATCCACCTGCCTCTGCCTCCCAAGTGCTGGGATTAAATGTGTGCGCCACCACCGCCCGGCCCGATTTATTTTTGATCACACAAATCATTTAGTATGCATTATAAATCAGAATTGTGCTTCTGCACAAGTAGAAAACTCGAGTTTAATGTCATCAGCAAACCATCCTACCATAAAGAGAAGCAGAAAGCTTAGATAGACTAAGTGCTGTCATCTTCCTCTGACCTGCTTGCCTCCTCCTCCCTTCTCTGCTTGTCCTTCCCTCCCTCTTTGTACCACAGAAAGTCTGGAAAAGTGAGGGGTACTACATAAGAACAAAGCTAGGGCTATGACAATTCCTGGTTTCATAATGTAGCAAATTCCTGTAGTGTTTACATGACAATGGACACATAGACTAATAAAACAGATTAGAGAGCTTGGAAGTAAACCTATATGCTATGAATGTGTAGTCAACTCACACAGTGGTGCCAAGAATACATACACATTCTTCAAGGAATAGTATTAGGAAAACTGGGTTTCTTCATGTAAAATAATGAAGTTAAATTCTGATCTCTCATTATGCACACATACCAAAAGAACTAAAAAAAAGTATTAAAGCCTTAAATGGAAAGGCTAAAACAGTAAACTTAGAATACATAGGATAAATAAGCCCATAGACTTTGGTCTTAGCAATGATTCGTAGGTACAACACCAGAAGAACGGACAACGAAGGCAAGAATAGCTAGGTGGGAATTCATGAACTGCGAGTGCAGGACACTGCCCGCATGAAAGTACCCCTGTGCCCTAGGAAGCTGTTTACAGAGTCAGCATCTAAAATGTATGGAGATAGGGAATGGTTTGTTTGTTCTGCTTTTGATGCAGTGCCTTGCTTTGAAGCCCAGGCTAGTCTTGAACTCGCTATGTGTCCTTCAGCTGATAACCCCTGCTATAGCCTCCTGAGTGCTAGGATTACAGGCCTGTGCTACTATAACCAGCACAGGACTCTTAACAGCCAAGAAAAAAGAGAAAGGGAGAGGAGGAGAGAGGGGAGGAAAAAGGAGGGGAGAGAAGACAAGGTGAGACAAACAGTCTGAATAGATGGCTCTCCAGAGAAGATGTGCGTACGAAAGCATGGTTAGCATGGCTCATCTGTGAAATGCAGATCAAAGCCGTAAGACTCACCTCACATCTGTGATAGCGGCTGCTTAAAGAACTCCACAAAGCTAGGGTGTGGGGAAAGCAGGATCTTTGTACACTAGCAGCAATGTAAAATAATATAGCCATTGTGCGAAACAATATAG
Source organism: Montemys delectorum (assembly GCA_019843815.1). Lineage (NCBI taxonomy): Eukaryota > Metazoa > Chordata > Mammalia > Rodentia > Muridae > Montemys > Montemys delectorum. The sequence goes on along the minus strand of JADRCD010221421.1, from coordinate 19,286 downwards.
AAGTTCTTTTAAAAATTGAACCTAGATATGCTATTTGCTCCAGCAATCACACTGATGGATGTACATTCAAAAGCAATAAAAATCAGTGTCCCAAAGAGATACCTGCATTCTCAGTTCATCATATTACTATTCACCGTATCAGAGACATGAAGACAGCCTAAATGCCTGTCAGTGGACAAATAGATAAGGGAAATATAAGGAGAGGAGAAAGATAGAGATGGGATAGGGTAGGGAGATGACTGAAATCTCTAACAATAGATAAGCAGAGAAAATGTGGGAAGAGTGTGAGTGTAACAAAACATCATTCCACCTTTTCAAAGAAGGAAATCCTAAAATTCTCAAAAATTTATGTAAATACAGAAGACACTAACAAGTTAAATGAACTAGGCACATGCATGATCCCCTTTTAATAAGGAATATAAACTAGAGACACTTACAGGGTGAGGTCCTATGCTAGTGGTGGCCTAGGAGGGAAGGGTGGGGGAGTGGTATCATCAGTTAAGATCTATGGTGTTGCTGTACAGCAGAGTCTACTGTTAGTAATACTGTAGCATATATTTAACACTTGGTAAAAAGGCTAGATCTTAGGTGCTCTTCCCACAAAAGAAAAAAAAAGCCTTTTTTTTTTTTTTCTGAAAGAGATCAGGAGAATCTTTTGAAGATCTCCAGATTTGGCTAACTTTCTTTTCAGGCTTGAAAATATACATGTAAGCCTCAGTTAGGAAGAAAGTCTATGTGACTGTAAGGTTCGTTACTTGCTGCTGATCGGTGTGGGCCGCTAGCATGCGCCTCACTGTCACTTGGTGTTTGTTGGGTTCAGCAATTGATGGAAGACTAGATCTAAGGTTGTCTTCCCCTCCCCACAGCTGGTAAGCCTTCTGCATATCAGGAGGGGGCTGGGAGCGTGAGCTGGAGGATGTCATGGCACAGTGATTAATGGTCTTTGGGAACTGGAAAGGAGAGTAATATACACAGCATGTCTACCCCCTGGAGTAGGAATGCAAACACCATTGTGCAAACCTGTGCATCGGCACTGACTTCCTGGAAGCTGGAGAATCTCATGCACTCTCTACCACAAATAAAACTGTCAGAGAAATGACAGAGCTCAAAAGGCTGACCTTCCTGCTTAAAAAGAATAGCTCGAACACAGTGAGCCAGAAAATTAATTTTGTAGCTGTTTGAGAACTGAGTTCAATAAGTAATGAGAAGAAAAGCTTTAAACATCCAAATATTTGTTGATTCCAGCTCTACATTTGGCTTCTTAAATATGCTGAATTCCTAAAAATTCCTCCTTGAAGTGAATGTAAAGGAGAAACATCCCTTTGTAATGGAGTGATCGTCTCAAACCCTTCAGTGTGGTCTGTGATCGATTCAGAGGATCACAGTGCTGATGGTTTCCAGAGATGACTGACTTGTGTTTAGGGGGAAATCCTAGCATTGCAGAATGGTGTGTACTGGGTTAGAGAATAATTCTTCGGTAAAGTTCTTCCTCTTGCTTCTCCCCAGTGACTCTGTGGTTTCTAATAATAATAGTTTCCAAATGCTTATGTGAGAAGCAAGCTATTTTAAACTATAAATTAGGTACTATGGAAGCCTGCAAGAAAAAAGACAGTCTAAAGTTTGTGTGAAAAGTGGTGTACTTTAACTGCCTTTGATAGTCAAAAATGACAAGACAGAGAGTGTGTGGCACTGATGGCAGCTTCAATGAGGACAACAGTAACTTATGCTTTACCAGCAACCATTTGTTCATAAGAACAGTGTTCACTTGTTTTTTGGCCCACAGTTCATACTACTTTTTATTCCCACTCATTTTCTGCACTGTCTAATTTGTAATGGATTTTCAAAAATGATTTTTTGTTTTTCCATAATATAAAAATAAAATATTGATTCACAGAAAATAAAACCAGGCTTCAAAAGGGAGGAAAAGAGAGAAAAGAAAGGAAAAGAAAGAAAAACTTCTGTATTATTTTTCTATTAGTTTTAATTTTTAGAATGTCACTGTAAATTACATTTTAAATTACTATGATCTGAATTAAGACAGCATCGGATAGATTAAGCCCTGACTTTGGTTTCCAAGCAGTTATACTTTTAAACTACATTTGCAAGGGTTTATTTTTAGTCAGGATGTGGTTATTTTTAGACGAGCTTCTGTGTCACTAGGAAATGTAATGCCTGTCTTTCCATTGTTGTTTACCAGGAAGTCCTGGGGTACAGGCTATTGAGATCCAGCTCACATAGGAACACTGCCTCTCCTGGCAGATAAAACCATGAAACCGTATGTGGATATGTACTTTGAAAACATACCTCAGTCTGAAAGTCTACTACCATTTTATCCTCTTGTATACTGAGCACCAGGACAAGGTTTTTAGAGAGTGCCAATAACACAAGGTTTGGGTTCCCCCTGCTGGTATGCATGCCAGGCTCCATACAATCCGGGGAAATCAGAAGTCCTGGGACAGAGATGAGAGAGCAGTGTGAGACCCAACGGTGAGAGAGGAAAAGGGGCCCTGCGCTTTGACCTGAAACTGCCATATAAAAAAATTGGATGATTTAAAAATTGTATTTTGTACATTAGAAAAAAAAACAAGTCTCGACACTGTAGTGTTTCTCTTTAATGTTGTTGCCTGTGATAAGCTGCTTATACACATTGCTTCTCAAGTACTTGATGCTGTAATCTAAGGAATAATAAACCGCACTGGATCCACAAAAGCAATTCAGGCCCCTGACGGAAAAGCAGAGCTGGCATTGTCACAGTAAATTAAGGAGTTGGCATTACAGCCGGCTGATTCCTGTTTCAGTGTTTCAGAAGGTGATGTGGCATCCTGTGATTGTGTCTATCCATTTACCATTGCTTCTTTTTAATTTGTCATGTGTGTGGTTAAGACAGGTCTTTATTTTCTCTTAGTAAATTCCAAGTCATATTAATGGCTCATTTTGAAAAAGAAAATTTTTAATTGACTCCTAAAAGTCACCTCTGAACTTTGTATTATGTTTGCATTTTAAAAGCCTATTCACTCAAATTAAAATATTGTATTTTCAAATTGCCTTTCAGTAATGCCGTCAACCTTTTAAGCAATGTTCCAGTCTCTTGTTTGGATGTTCTCATTTGTCCATTAACCCATGAAGAAACAGCCCAAGAGGCAGCAACTCTAGATGAACTGCCCAGTGATAAAACAGCAGAGAAAGACACAGCTTTGAAAAGCAGTACCATGGTGTACAATGGCATGAATATGGAGGCCATTCACGTCTTACTCAGTTTCATGGAGAAGAGAATTGATAAGGTAAGGCTGCTGGGGTGGGAAGACGTACCTAACCTGACGTGCCCCGCGTAGAGCGATGACACAGCATGAGCACACAGCTTGTCCTCTGTACTTGGCATGTTATACAGTTCTACTTTCCAGAGAACTTTACCATGATAATGATAAACTAGAAGAAACCAAGGGAATTTATGTAATGTTAAAATTGAATTTTTATGCCAAATTTATAACTAGTGTCTGAAAGTAAAGGAAAAATTAACTGCCCTGCATTGCTACTTTGTAAATGTCAGAAGTAAAAACTAACCTTCCCACAATGACATGTTCAAAAGTGTTCTGTCTTCAAATTTCTCTAGTCTGTCACTCAGTTCTCCTGTAAATGTGTGGAGGAAAGGCAGTAGTGTCTCATAGATGGATCTCAGAATCCTTTGCTGCTCTGAAGCCAATTGGCTGGGCTTGTGTCAATCGTAGAAAAAATGTAGGAAAAAGCAGGAAAGACAGAACTACATAGTAAAATGAAGATAATACGGAAATATTCCTTAAGTAACTTTAAAATCACTCATAAGCATTGGTATCAAGGACTGTATCCTCCCTCCTCTCCCTTCTCCCCTCAAGAAAGTCTGGGTATTCTCAGGTTACATGGAGGAGAGCCCCAGCCTTAGGAACTGAACTAATATGGCATGCATGGTTTTCTTTATAGGGAAGCAGCTATAGAGAGGGTCTAACTCCAGTTCTCAGCTTATTAACAGAATGTTCCCGAGCCCATCGGAACATCCGAAAATTTCTCAAAGATCAGGTAATTGCTTACATCTTAAAGTTAAAACTTTGTATATATATTGTTAACATAGAACTAATAAATTCTCGTGATAGTTTTTTTTTTTCCAGAAGGTCAGAAACCTTCCAGCCAGAAGTAAATGATCTTGTGCATGTTGTTATTCATTTGTTTAACCAGCAAATGTTTACTGGGGTCTCTGTGCTGTTTGCTAAACTTTGAGTACTCCACACTGTGAGCTTGTTACTCTTACAGGCTTTATCTTATAGGAGATGATAAAAAAAAAATAACTGTGTAACTTAGCCCATGAGAAGTGTCCTAAAGAGAACAGAGGAGCAAAAAGGAGAGTTGTAACACAGGAGTGCCTCTTTGTAGAGGTGACAGTGAGCAGAAAGTTGGGTAAATAGCAAATGTCTCTGAGAATGTTGAGGAGAATCTATCAGAGAGAAGATGTTTAAAGTTCTCAGATGTGGGGAAACAAGGCAGCTAATGTGACTAGACAAAAGACAGAAGGAGAGGCTGTCAGTGTGGCAGTAAACAAGTAAACAGGGCCGATGACAAGCATGGATAGCACTTTGGATTCTCTCAGAATAAAATGAGAAAGCACTGGAATGTTTTCAGAGGTTTGATAGGAGGACCTCATGTGGGTTGAGAAAACTTAAGATGCTGTGTGTGAGAGGAGAGTGGAGGATGAGGGGGTGGCTGCCACGCCACATAGTGAGAGCAGTCCTGGGGACTAAGGAAGGTATCACAGGTGTGGCAGTGGCCAGAGTTCCTCTGAGCTATGTCTTGAAAGTGCAGCTCTCATAACTCACTGACAGATTGGGGCATGAGCTGAGAAGAAGCAGTAAGCTCTGAAGGGTTCACACTCATATGAAACTCAAGACTTGGGCAGTAAGGACTCCATACAGTGTCAGCCTTACACACCTTCTTCTCAGGCCCCTTACTCAGTGCTGTTTGCTCCTCTGTGCCTTTCCTTCTCTCATGCCTAGGCAAACTCACATGCAGTTCATGGCTGTAGTCACTCCTTTCTAGACAGTGTTGACTGGATCAACAATATGATTGAATCAGCCTTTTACCTTCCATGGGCTGCTGCTGAACACTTGAACTGACTAGACTCCCTTCACTTTAAGACCACCAACACCAAGCAGCTTCCTAGAACATTCCAGTACATTTTACAATTGTTTGTTTTTTGTTTTCAAAAGGAAACAGAGTCCCATGTAGTCTACACTGCCCTCTAACTCACTATGTAGCTGAGGATGGCCTTCAACTCCTGATCCTCATACCACCACCTCTGAAGTGTGTACATCACTACACCAAGCGTATGCAGTGCTGGAGGTAATCCCAGCACGTGTGCATGCTAGGCAAGGCCTCTATCCACAGAGGTGCATTTAAGTGCCTGCCCTCTGTAGCAGTTGGTGTAAGTTCGCACCTCCATGAAACTCTCACTTCATTTGGATCTTGGGACACAGTGGAGATATTTTCCCAGTCCTAAATGTTTGCGTGCTTAAGACAAATGCATCTTATGTCAACCTCACTCCTCCCTTGTTGGTTTGTTGATCACACCCTGGTGTAGTAATTTTGAACCATCTATAAGCTGATGATTCCCAGATATGTGTGCTAAAACACAAACCTGAGCCATCCTCAGATCCATGGACATTTATGAAGAACTGCTCGCTTTAACTGTTAGATGTGTAGTGATTTTCCTTTAGTACAGCTCAAATTAGTACCATAACTTTCCATCCTCCTTTCCTGTTTCTTCCTCTTAGTTTCCTGTGCCATTACTAACACCACCCTTTACTTCACTGGCCATTTATAAATTAAACAGGGTCATTTTGATACATGGTTAAAATGAAGTAGACTCTTTACTGTGTATCAAGCACATTAATAGTGCTGATAAAAGACATTGGAAAGCAGGAACTCATTGTTTATTTATTGATTGATTTAATGTATATGAGTACACTGTAGCTATCTTCAGATATACCAGGAGAGGGCATTGGATCCCATTACAGATGGTTGAGAGCCACCATGTGGTTGCTGGGAATTGAACTCAGGACCTCTGGAAGAGCAGTCAGTGCTCTTAACTTTTGAGCCATTTCTTCAGCTCTGAACTCATTGCTTTTGAATAGAGATAATTTAAAAGCATGATAACTGTTTTAGCAAGCTAAACTAACCAGCAAGTTCAACTTACTTCTATGGCTAGAAGAACTTGATAAAAAAAAAATCGAATGAAAATATCTTATGGGGCTGGAAAGATGGCACAAGGTTAAGAGCCTTGTTGCTCTTCCAGATGACTGGGGTTCAATTCTCAGCACCCACATTACAGCACACATCTATCTGTAACTCCAGTTCTAGGGGATCCAATGCCCTCTTCTATCTCCAGAGGCAGTGTATGCACATATGCACAGATACATAATGCAGGCAAAACACCCATACACATAAAATGAACTTTTTCTTAAAAGAAAAGACTTTATTTTCCATGTTTTTTACTTGTTAATAAAAGCAAGATCAAGGTTCAAGTAAACTGTCTATGTTTGCTTTTCTAATAATGACAGCAAAAGAAACCTATTAGCCACATACTGTGTTCATGCCCCAAAATATAAGACACTGTGTCTTCAGGAAACACTGCAGTATAGATGAGGGATAAGATAAGAGGTGAGCCGGGCAGTGGTGGCGCACGCCTTTAATCCCAGCACTTGGGAGGCAAAGGCAGGTGAATTTCTGAGTTCGAGGCCAGCCTGGTCTACAGAGTGAGTTCAGGGCTACACAGAGAAACCCTGTCTCAAAAATACAAAAAAAAAAAAAAAAAAAAAAAAAAAAAAAAGAAAAGAAAAAAAAAAAGATAAGAGGTGAAAGGATAACTAAAACTAAGGTGTGTTAGCCTGGGTTCCATCAGTGTACTGGAATCCCTGAGACAGGACACTGAAGAGTACTGCAGAGAAGGGGAGGCCTGAGCTTGTTACTCTGGAGGTCCAAGGTTGAGGGATCCATCCAGTGATAGCTGTCTCATTGCCATCCTAGAGGCATAACAAGTTACATTAGTCACACTGCTTGTTGCTGGGACCGAATTCCTGACAGAAGCAACTTAGGGAGAAAGGATTTACTCTGGCTCATAGTATGGTCCTTTGTGGTAGGGAAGACAAGGCAGCAACAGCAGCTTCAAGTTGTGACATAAGCAATTTAAGTTATTTGTTCATGTCTCATCAGACCAGAAAGCAGAGAAAGGGAAAGCCAATATTCGGCTAGCATGTTCATGACTGCACAGTGCAAAATGTGCTCACTCCATTTCCCAGTAGTCTTAACTCACTCTAGCACCCCTTCAGAGGTACAAAGTTGTAGCAACCTGAGCTGCATACCAAGAGCCTGTATGAAATCAATAACCAGTGGCTGGGGCGATGGCCCAGAGGGTAAGAACACTTGCTACATAACCTTGAGGACTTGCGTTCAAGTCCTAATTAGGTAAAAACATTGGGCATGGCCAGGTGTAACCTTAAGCACTCTCAGTGCTTGACACGAGAGGGATGATGAAGATTCCTGACCTAGCTCTAGGTACACTAAGAGATCCTGTCTCAGAGGAATAAGGCACAGAGTAATAAGCAAGACACACAGTATTGTCTGCTACCCACATATATGCCTGCATGCATAGCCACACACAGTAACAACAAGAAGTACAAAGTTCCTGGAGTCAAGACAAATTTTTCCATCTATAAAGTCAAAATGACTTTGCTATTTCCAGTATGCACTGATGGCACAGCCACTACATATATATTTTTATTTCAAAACAGAAGCAAAAGTGGGGAATTGGCATAAAGTCCTAGGGAGGGGGCAGTGAGTTTTGTTGGACATTGCCCAATTGACTGCTTGCTATTCATGTTGCTGGTTGTCCTCTGTTTCTTGGGTCTCTGTTATAGCTCCACTCCAGCATCTTCAGTATGTATCATCTTACTGGGCACGCATTGCAGGGGCTCTGAGCATGCAGCAAATTTCTGCTTGGCCTTCTTTGAAATCTTTGTTGATGCTGTCATGATCTTATGAGTCTTGCATTTTGCATACCTACAGAATCAGCACCATGTAGATGGCAGAAAAATCTGCCTGTGATATGAACTCTGATTCTGCTGAGCCACTGCTGCAGCCACAGAACCTCACCAGTTGGACACAGGGAGACAAATCCTGGGCTTGCGTAGTAAGCCAGGAGAGAGTACCCTGGGCTCAGTCCTTGGGGCAACACGATCCCTTGGCCTGTAGTGGGGTGGATGATTTGGGAAGTAGCCTTAAGGCTTTTATAGAAACCCCATAATTAGCATTCTTGCCACTGTCTCAGAGTCTGTGTACCTCCCTAAATCATACCCTTAGTCACTTTTTCTCTTCATTCCTTGGGTAAGCTGCAAATTTTATTAATGCTCTATTTCCTTTTGCTTCCAACACTTAATATAAGTCCAACAGTAGCTAGTAACACTAATATCTTAACCCAGATATGTTATTGTTGCAAAATTTCTCTGTTCAAATAAATTAGTCCAGCATTCCTAATTTCAGCCTTGTTTTAGCACATGAATTCAGTATGGTCAAATTCTTTATAACATTATAATAATGATAGCTTCTCCCCCAGCCCCCATTTTCCCATCAGATTCTCCCTTCCATCCAAAATTAGTTTCCTAGTTCTTTCCTCTTCTGAGCCCTTACCAGACCTTCCAATTAAACTCCATTTATAACACTTGAAATTTCCTAGCCTATTCCTCCAAATTCTTCTAACCTCTTCTAGTTAGTTACCCAGTTGCAAAGCTGCTTCCCCATTTTCAGGTATAGTTACAGTATATATACAATAATACAGTACAATAGAATACAGTATACTGACAATATTTACATATAGTTACAACTCTATAGTAGCTTCTGGTACCAATTTTTTTATGTTAGTCTGCTCATAACTATTACAATGAAACCCTGAGGCAGCCTAAGTTTACAGAGAAAACAGATCATTTGGTCCCAGAGATTTAAGAGGAAGGCACTGTCATTGGCTCGGCTCAGGTGAGGACTACATAGCATGTGGCAGAAGTGCATATTCAGGAGGAAGCATCTCAAAGCAGAAAGCCAGTGTGAGCTCACCCTTTTAACAGCTTGCTCTCCTGCAAGGATCCCAGAGTTGCCTTAAACCCTGTGGGAACAGCTCCCCGGTGGCCTGAGAACATCCCTGTTACCTGAGCTTTTTTTTTTTTTTTTAAAAAAATATCATTTATTTTATGTATATGAGTACACTGTCACTGTCTTCAGGCACACCTGAAAAGGGCATCAGATCCCACCCACTACAGATGCTTGTGAGCTTGTTACCTGAGCTCACACCTCTTGCCACCACCATAGTAGGGATCATGCTTTAACGTACGGACCCTTAGAGAATGCACGGAGAACACCTCACAGTCTAAACCCGGGGAGATAATGAGTGTACTTACCTTGTCCAGTAGCCTCCCTTGCCATAGCCACAGATGTTCACTGCTAATCCTGCCCACTTCTTAATGGTAACTCAAAAGCTTCACTTTGTCTCCTTTTCTTCTCCTTGGATATTGGCCAAAATCCTGAGCCAATTGCCCTGACACTCCCTCAGTCCCTGTTCCACAACTGTTTACAGACTCCAGTGCTGATTCTAACTCAGAGACATGACTTCCTCTCTTTCTCTTTTCCATCTCCCTCTTAGCAGCTGCCAAAATGTACAGCCTGCCTGTCCTGTTGTTTTTCTTTCAGACTCTAATAAAATGGTCCTTGGATTTTAAAGAAAAGAAAAAGCTGAAGAAAGAGGAGGAAAGAGAAGGAAACAAACTTCTAAAGAGGATACACCAGTAGATAGTGCTCGTGAAAGGCAGATGGTAACAGGGCGTGGCTCACTGGTGGAGTAGAAAGTGCTCAAGAAAGGCAGAACCTAACAGGGTGTGGCTCACTAGTGGAGCATGTGCTTGGCATTCACAAGGTCATAAATTCAAAAATTCTCTAGCACCAAGGGGAAAATAACAGAGAATTAGCTATGGTAATACTGTAATTGAAGCTATGTCTAATTATTATTACATGTAGTAGCAACTACCTTATTAAATCTAGCTCAGTCATACACAAAGGAAATTGGCCTTGAGTGCTCTGTGTTTGAGCAATTACAAGTGAAAACTGGAAATTACTGACCCAGGTTGTATTAGTCTAGAGACTTAGAGAAGAGATGCTGTGTTTGAGAAAGAAACTGGATACACCTTACCAAACTTGTTGGGAGATAGTGTCAATGTGCATGTGCCCTTTGGGAGTGACAGGAAACAGCCGGGCAGTAACATCTTTAAGAAACCCCAGAAAGTAGTTGGTAGATTCTACATGCTAACTTTTGCCTGTAGTTGTATACACTGGATATTAAGGTAGATGCAGTATGTAGAAATCACCTATCGAGTGTCTCATTCTTCTAGAAATAAGGATTAAACCCAGTAGAATTGAATTGACTCAGTCAAATAGGAATGTGTTGTACAATTGATTACCTTATGCCTTACATTATGCTCCACCCTTCTAGAGATATCTTATATATGGATCTTATAGACATTTGGATAAACTCCTTGTCTGACATGTGGTCTTTGTTTTAATTTATAGCTGAAAAAGAAAATCGCTTCTCAGCCTTTTGGCTAAGATTAAGTGTAGTATCTGTTCTTATCAGTTTAATTTATAGCTGTATTTCCAGTCCCTGTATTTCCTAGTGTACTCACTGTAGATAAAAAGAAATGGAAAGGGAAAATTAGTTAACTAGATTAAATAAATGCTATATGTATGCAGTTTGCATAGGTGCATAGTACATTGTTCTTTGACTTGGTAATATGCCTCATTTTCTAGCACAAGGGCTGTTTCTATAGAAGGTACTTTCTGTGATTTGGGTATAGTTTTTACTCTAAGAACATGTCTTAGAGACTCGATATCACCAGGATGGCAGTGATGAGTGATGATGTAGAACCTTTAAGAGGTATGGCCTTATGGGAACTCCACAGTGGGCACTGCCTCAGAGGTGTCAAGGTAGTTCCAATGGGACCCTTCAGCTCTTACAGAACAAACTGTGAGCTGGTCTGACCCTGGCTTTTTATTTCTCGATGTAAGAACATTTCTTCCTACAAACACTCTGCCTTTATGACATCATCCTCCATTAGGCCCTCAGTAGCAGTAGAAGGAGTGGGTAGGATCATCTGATCTCGGGCTTTTAATCTCTAGAACTGTAAACTAAATAAAACTCCTTTCTTCATTTAAGTTAGCATGCCTTGAGCATTTTCTTATAGTGACAGAAAATAAGTCAATATATCATTCATTTAATTAAAATCACTTAGACTTATTCATTCCCCCTCTAAGTCAACAAATATTTGTTGGACACCTGAAATATTCCAGGCACCGGAAGAGACTAATAAAGAAAGGGGAAACTCACCCCTATGAAACTTACTTTGTAAAAAAGATATGAGGATAAGCATTAGGGTTAAGAGAGAGGATGCTCAGAAAGACACATCCCACAGCATGGGGTGTGCTTTTTAAAAATGTACTTTAGTGGAAAGAGGCACACAATAAATATTTGCTGTACCAGGTGGTCAGAGCATGAAAAGGATTATTGAAAACTGTCAGTGGGAGACAGTAAAGTCAGTGAGGGAGAGGTCAAGGAATGGTCTCTCTTTATTGAGCTGAGACCTGCCAGGAAGAGGGAGGGAGAGAGAAAGTTCTGTTATTGTAGCTAGCACAGAGAAAAATACTTGGTGAAGAAAGGTTATCTTTCCCCCAAATGCTTGGATTTAAGTGTTTCAGATTTATAATATTTTTAGATTTGGGGATATCTGCATAGATATACAGTAAGATATCTTGCAGTGGGACCCAAGTGTAAATACGAAATTCTTTCATGTTTTATATGCACCTGATTCCCAGAGCTTTAAGATTTTTTACACATTTTAGCATCCCTTTACTTAGCCTATCACATGAAGTTCATTTTCCTTGTCACCTGCAATTTCTATTTGTAGCATCATGTCCGTACTCAAAGGTTCCAGATTTTGGAGTTAGGAATATTCAATCTGAAATAGCCATTATTAAATTAAATAACTAAAATGCATAAGTACAGTTTTTTTTTAATTAAATACCTATTATGCTGTTATAATTAAAAGAATTGAGAAGTCAGTATGGCCTGGGCCATTGAGGAAGTATGTGAAAGAATGGGAAAGCATGGGCGTTGGTGTGTGTGTGGGAGGTGCGTGTGTGAACATATCCGCACATATGTACAGGGCAGAAGACAGGACAACCTCAGATACTCCATTTTAGACACCAACTCTTCTCTCTCACTGTCCTGGCCAACTAGATCCTCCTGTCTCCACTTTCCCCCATGCTAAGATTACAAGCCCATGCCACCTGGATTTTTTTTTTTCCTGTGGTTTCTAAGTATTGAATCAGGAGGTCACACAGAAAGCACCTTACTGGCTTTACAACCCCCTTTTTGCTTTTGGACTCAGTCTCACTCTGATGGGGCTAAAACACACTTTGAACTTATGTCCTCTCTCAGCCTTCCATGTATGTGGATCATAAGCCTCTGTGCTGTCATACCCAGCAAGAAAGAAGAATGTGACACGGACTTCAAATTAATTTTTGCTAGGCACCGGAAGCACTGCAGGTGCTAAAATAGCCAGGTACCACAGGGAAGACATGTTTCCATCCACACAGAACCTTACTGCACACAAGAGATTATTTGAAGTCTGGATATTGCTGGTTATGATGATGGTTTATTTCATTTTATTTGGAAGCTCACAGTTATTTCTATTTGTTACTCTTACTAAAAACTTAAGTATACTTAAGTATAATTCCTTCTAAGATTGACCAGTTGCCTTGTGCCATTCTCATGCACCCCAGCATCCTCCATTAATGACAGCTTCTTTCACCTTTGCAATCAGGTTTTACCGCCTTTGAGGGATGTGACAAATCGACCGGAAGTCGGCTCAACTGTGAGAAATAAGCTGGTGCGCCTCATGACACATGTTGACCTCGGAGTCAAGCAGATTGCTGCTGAGTTCCTTTTTGTCCTTTGCAAAGAGAGAGGTAGGTTAAACTCTCTTTGCCTTATGTTTTTTATCTTTTGGAAGAGATTTAAGAACATTTCCTGTTGGGTGTAGCATTTTATTGCAGTCTTTGCAGAGCTGACTACTTACCTGCTGTTAAGAGTAGCTGCACAGATGACCAGGAGTAGTAATGGTAATCCTTGTTATGTGTTCCCGAACTCCCCAGGGCATGCAGACACATACTTTCCCAAACACACAGGCATCTAACCTTTGCCTATGTGTATTTAACCCAGACTTTGTAGTATCTCAGGCTTGAGAGCCATTGTCAGACACCTGCCTGAATTCAGGTGCTACTGTTTTAGTGACCAGTACGGTCCTGCTAGGTTCTTCTGCTTCCTCTCAAAATCCCAGGAAAGGTTTGGTTTCCTCACTGACACTTCAGTCAGTGGTCACAGAATGTTACCCGTGTGATATACTGATGGATGTCTAGAAGTCTGTTAAGATGTGGTCTTTACCCTTGAGATAACAAATAATATTTCTTCTGTGTATAGTATCTTGGTATAGAAAATCACATCTAAGCTGACTTTTACTTCATATTTTGAAGAACCTGGGTTTTGTGAGAGAGTTAAGAGATGAAAACCACTCCTGTCAAAACATCTATCTGTCTTTTATCTATCGTCTATCTATCTATCCATCTGTCTGTCTGTCTATCTTCTATCTATCTATTGTCTATCTTCTATCTATCCATCTGTCTGTCTGTCTATCTATCTATCTATCTATCTATCTATCGATCTATCTATCAATCTATCTATTTTTCAGAGCTGGGAATTGAACTTAGGTTCTCACACAATTGCCTTACCAGTGAGCTGTATTCCCAGCTCTCAAAATCTTAAATCTTCTGTATCCTTAAACCTTGTTTCTGACTTTTTAATTCAGCTAGTTAAGTTCCTATAAAGATGGTACATTATTAGCAACATAATTGAAGTGTTATTCTAATGTTGATAGCAGTTTTCAGCAGTGACAGGTGTCATGTGCTTGACATCCTTTCAAACCACTGCCTAAACCACTGAATTCCTATAAGGACACTCTATTGATAATATTACTTCACTTCAGCTTCTTCTTGAACTATGAGCTTCTTCCGTGGTTTGAAAAAAGATTGACTTACATCTTATAATCAGATGGTTATCACAGTTCCTCACATGTGTTGCCAAAATAGTGGCTGATTGGATCTTCTTAGATCACAAATGAGCTATAGGGAGGCTGGGGAGATAGGTTAGTCAGTTAAGTGCTTACACAATGATCTGAATTGGAGGGAAAGAGGGAGGTAGGGTGAGTAGGTAGGTGGGTGGGTGGGTAGATAGGTAACTAAGCCAAGCTTGGTGGCACACACTTGTAATCTCAGCAGTGGAGAAGCAAAGATAGGAGGATTCCAGGGAGATGAATCCCTGGGGCTTGTTGGCGAGACAGTTCAACCCGAATGTCAGGCTTCAGGCCAGTGAGACCCTGCCTCAAAAGACACTGGACAGCATTCTAAAGAAATGACACCTAAAGTTGTCTAACTTCTACAAACTCAGGCACACACATTTGCACCCATTTTAAAAAGTGTATGTATGTATGTATGTATGTATGTACTCATAAAACTAAACCACACATACATGTTGCCCATTAACTTAAAACTGGATGTCAGAGCTGGGGGAGGTATGCAGCATGAGAACCTGAGTTCAAAATCCTCAGAACCCACGGAAAGCCAAGCACAGCTGTGCATGTCTGTAATCCCAGTGCTCCCACAGTGATTATGTCCGTGGGAGGTGGACATAAAATCTCCATGGCAGAGGCTTGGCTTACCCAGTGTGAACAAGAGAAAGCAGGATGGGTGATGGGGACCAGCAGATAGCCAAGGCTGTTCTCTGACCTCCACATGTGCTATGGCACACTTGCCTTCACTCACACACCCACAAAGGATTTCAGATTATTACTGTATTAGTATTACTGTTACTTTTGACTAAGAAGATTGCTGGTTCTTTATAGATTGTTTTTTATAGTGAACACACATTTCTTGTATGCATTTTTAAAATTCATATATGAGTATGTATCTAAGGACAATGTCACCTTACTGATGTCAGTGCATAGTAAATGCAGCACACACTTTGCAAATGAATTCTGTGGTTATTTTCATATGAGATAGTTGACATTGTTCCTCCTAGGATGTCTAGGACTTAGGAAGCTTTCTAATATAGCTGAACTCAGACCTAGCCTAGCTCAGCGCAGTAATGTTTGTGTTGTTTGTTTTTTGGTTTGGATTTGTTTTTTCAATTAAAATTTGAAACTTCTCAGTGTAATCATGTGATTTTCTTTTCAATCTTACTAGAAATGTATAAATGTATTCTTGGAATAAAATTCATTTATTCAGGCGGTGTTGGCGCACGCCTTTAGTCCCAGCACTTGGGAGGCAGAGGCAGGCAGATTTCTGACTTTGAGGCCAGCCTGATCTACAGAGTGAGTTCCAGGACAGCCAGGGCTATACAGAGAAACCCTG
>JADRCD010221420.1:9674-21121 GCA_019843815.1 Montemys delectorum | reverse complement strand
TGTGTGTGTGTGTGTGTGTGTGTGTGTGTGTGTGTGTGTGTGTGTGTTACACATGCTTATGTGCAAACTCAATGGACACTTTGGGCTCAGGGAAACCTCCAGTTATGACTGAGCTTGGGCTGTGTGCTTTCTGTCAGGTATGAAGAGCTCCCTGTGGCCACTCTGGCAGCATGAAGGACCCCATCCGCTCAGCACTGCAATCCCCCCTCTCTCTTGCATGCTGGCTTCCTGGCTCTTGGTGGGGCTCCCTCCCCTCTGAGGATCTGCGAACACCACCTCATGGTTTCAGAAGTCTCACGAGTGTGGAAATGCACAGGCTTTAGCCACCGTAGTTAGATATAAGGTACGGCCCAAGCGAAGTTGCCTTGCTGCGGCTTCTCGGAAACCCTCGCCCTGTGTCGTATGCAGACAGCTCTCAGATCCTGTGTAAACACCCTACAATGTCTGGTGCAGAGGAAAAGCAGACGTACCGGTCTCCCGTCTTCACCAGGGTCACCCTGTAACATTTAAGAGAGGCTGCTATTAATGGAAATGCTCCTGCTGGGACTCCTTTAAAGACTAGACACAGAAACATCTGCTCTCCGAGCCCCTGTGGCATAAAGCTGAGAACCTGGACAGCCATGTGCTCCTGACTCATCACAGCTAACACTGCATTTAAAGTTTAGACTCACAGTGCCTGAAGAGTCCAGAAAGCACAAAATGCCTCTAATGTGTAAGTCCCTAATAGCTCACCCTCAATGTTGAAGACTATTGGTTCAGTTTGTTTTGTTTTGTTTTGTTGAGACAGGGTTTCTCTGTGTAGCCCTGGCTGTCCTGGAACTCACTCTGTAGACCAGGCTGGCCTCAAACTCACAAGAGGTGTGCCTGCCTCTTCCCAAGTGCTGGGATTAAAGGCTGAAGACTATTCTTACATGACCGATTCTTATAAAATTTGCTGTTCTAATAAGATAAGAGATCATAAGGCTTGTGGCTACTTCTGCCTTTGTAATCAAACTTGTTTACTCTAATCAATATCTAGGGCATTCGGTTATGGTGAATCTCTGAGTGGCCCCAGATCCATAACAGACAGCACTTCTGCAATAGCGTTTAGGTCTAGGGCTGCCTTGGGCCTGCCTGGCCTCCATCCTCCAATCCCCTTCTAGTTCCCGTGCACATCAGGAGGCAAGATGGCGCACCACAATTCAAGGATATTATTGCTCTAATCCCAACCAACTTCCCTACCAGCCCCGGTCAGAGACCTCAGCTCCTGCCCAGATCACCAGCAGAGGCCAGTACTTACTGGTTCACCGTCCCTTCCTGGAATACCATCCTTCCCTGGTGGCCCCTGAGGTCCCGGGGGTCCTTGTGCTCCAGGGACAGGTTGTAAACTGGGGTTCTGTACCACTGGACCGGCAGGACCCTGGGGCCCAGCTGGGCCAGGTAGGCCCCGAGCACCTGGTTCTCCCTTTTGTCCTTTCAGACCTCCCTAAGGACAAGAGAGGACATAGGCTGCTGCAAGCTACATACCAACTCACCTCACGCCAACGCTACATTCTCTGGGCATGAAGTCTAAGAAAGGACTTCAGTGGGGTATGGAGGGAGGGTTCAAGGCAAGGAGGTTTGCAAGGTGTGTATGCAAGGGCAGGGTATGCAGAACACAGAACAGCGGGCCGGAAGAGGGGGTGTGGGCCTGAGGGCTTTGGTAAAGTCAGTGAGATGCATGGAAGGCACAGAGGTCATAGGGAGGTGGCCTCACCTTTATCAAGCCACCTCCGGGATTCTGGACACCCTCATCCCACGCACCGCTTGAATCTGTCCCAGGAAGGGTCTCGGCTGGGAAGAGGGAAAGATGGTCCAGTCAAGCTTCCCGAAGCCCCAGGCTCTCCATTACACTCCCAAGCTCTGTTTTCCCACTCATGCATAGCCCAGGGGACCCAGGCTATGGGAATGGCCACCTGCCTTTCCACCTACCGAAAGCCCCGAGGGCCAGGGAACACCAGAATGGTGAAGGGGAATGGCTACCTAGCACTGGCAACGAGAGAGGACAACGAGCCAACGCAGACTCACACAGACATGTAGAGCAAGCCCAGGAACCACTGAAACCCCCGGAGAAGATTCCTGGATTGGTTTGAACACTTCACCATCAAAACCCTCTTCCACCAACCATGCAACTTGAATAACAGAAAACCAGCAGAAATTCTAAGGGATGAGCCCCAGAGATTCACCTAGACACCATCATCCACACTGTGCCTCTGACACATCAAGGCACATAGACACACACACACACACACACACGCACACACACGCACACGCACACACACAAGCACACACACACGCACAAGCACAAGCACACACAAGGAAGCATGTGTCCACATCATTTTCCCTACTGCAGAACTGTCTGGACATTTTTCACACCCAGTTCTCCCCTGGCTTCTTCTCTGGGAACAGGAACTACGAAGATACCAACCCAGGATGTCTCCTCCTGGGTTGGCTTCATGCCATTCACGTGTGTTCAACCCACGAGTGCTACCAGAGCCAAAGTTCGGCCCAGTGGGCCTGCTGCCTGGTTTCGGACAGCCTTTGAGCTGAGAATGGTTGTTATAGATGTGTACAGACAAGAAATACTTCAAGACTTCAAAGGTCAGAGACAGAAAACGCCACAGAGATCTGGGGTGACCCCAAGCCTGAAGTGGAAGTCGGCCAACTCTACCAGCCAATTCTTTCCTCTGCCTCCCCCGAATCTTCGGTATTAGCTCTGGCTCAGGACCATATCTAGAACCACATGATAGGTCCTTCCTGCATGTTTGGGGTGCTGCCCCCTTGTGATTAATAAAGAGGCTTGTGGGGTGACACCTGGAGGTGGCTGCTGACAGCCTCACCAGTGGCAGACAGGGAAAATATACATGGTCAACATGTCCTATCTTTTGGGGACCAAGAGAAGGCTCTAATTCTTGAGCATTATTTAGAAGCATCTAGTGGACCTTGGCCGGGTGGGGCCCAGAGCCGCCATCTTGGGTTAGAACTGACGCTCACACAGCTAGCTCTTCCGGGCTGATCTCACTGCCTGGCAGGATTGAGGATCTGCAGTGGCAAATGAGAGTGGCCAAACCTATGAGTCACACAAACAGTGTGCTCGGGCCCCTTACTCATTCACAGGGTTCTGGGGGGAATGCTACTCTTAGTCCATGAGGCTCAGATCGTTCTCTGGGGAAGGGGCATGCTGATGGTCTTGCCCACACCCTGTCATAGGCTCATCTCCTTAGTGAGAAATAAGCCAGATACCTGATCAGGATGACCCCACTCCCCAAGCCCAAACCCAGCACAACCTCCAGCCAAACGGCCCCAACGTCAGGAGCCAACTACCAAGTCTGACCACAAGAGGGCAGCATGGGCTCTCCCTGCAGCTGCAAGACTTTCCTAGAACTTCAAGCCCGGCAAGGCGTAAAGCGGTGCCTCCCGGGTATTTAAAACTATACAAACACTGCTAAGAGAAATCAAACAAGACCTAAACAAAAGGCAATAATGGGTCTCAAGAGCCATTACCGAGACGACACGACTGCCAAACCTATCCCAGTCAAAACTCTGGCAGGTTTTTTTTTTTCTCCTTTCTTCTCTGTGGATGCGTGAAAGGCAACGGCAAGCACCACAGTGCACAATTCAGGCGACAACCATGCGAACCCCCCCCCCCCCCCCCCCACACACACCGTAACTGCAGGGCAAAGAGCGGACTGGAGGACTCAGCTACTTGATAAGGATGGGATCAAGACAGGCAGCGAGATCCAGGGCTCAGAGAGAAGGGCAAGAGTCACGGTTCAGAGAGCCAGATGGGGATGACGCAGAAGGACCGGCATGGAGATCCGCCGCGGGGTAAAGCCCAGAAATAGACTCGAGTGGGGGAGGGTGGCTTTCCACAGCTCAGCAGCTCAGCAGGGAAAGGGTTTTTTTTTTATTTTAAACAGTGACAGAGCCAAGTGGGGAAACAGTTTTTTAAAGAATTAAAAATAGGTCATTGGATCCCCTCGGGCAGAGTAGAGTCTTAGATGATACCAGGAGTGAGAGATCTTTGAATTTCAGCAAAAATTCCAAAGTTTTTCCTTTCTAAAGATGCTGTTAAGAAAATGAACCTGGAGCCGGGCGGTGGTGGCACATGCCTTTGATCCCAGCACTTCGGAGGCAGAGGCAGGCGGATTTCTGAATTCGAGGCCAGCCTGGTCTACAGAGTGAGTTCCAGGACAGCCAGGGCTACACAGAGAAACTCTGTCTCGAAAAACCAAAAAATAAAAAAATAAAAAATAAATAAAAATAAAAATAAAAAATAAAATGAATCTGGATGTCTTGGCTCACACCTGTAAGCCTGGTGCCTGAGAGGCTGAAACAGGAGGTCACAGGTTCAAGACCAGCTTGATGCACACACTCACCCATACACATATGCATATATATCTATATAAATATAGATATTATATCTCTATTTAGATTACATATATACATATAAACACATACATCCCCAGAGGATAGGGTAGGAAGGGATCAAGAAGTGGGGGCGAGGGGAGGGGAGGGAGCGTAAGATAGGCCACCTCCCCTCAATGACACAGTCATGCCTAAAGGCCATCAAAGGTGAGATGCAGGCAGACACACACACACACACACACACACACACACACACACTGGTGTGGGTGGCAAACAGACAAACCCGATGAGACAGAAACCCCAGAATAACTTTCTCTGAAACCATCTCACACCCTCAAACTGGACCTAGTGCACATGCCCATATAGTCTAGTGCACATGCCCATGTAGTCTAGTGCACATGCCCATGTAGTCTGTCCACACGGTGATTGATAGTTCAACAACAGGTTGACAACTGACTGGCTATAAAGCAGATGCTTTTTATAAAACGGACACGGTGCCAAGCAAGTCCAGATGTGTTCCCATAGCCCCCCCCCCCATACAACTCGTGTGCAGTTCTGGGAAAAGCCGACTGTCTGTGATGACAGAAACCAGAGCAATAGGGTGGGGGTGGGGCTGCCCAGGGGAGCCTGGCAGAGCAGGGGTCATGCTCCCTTGTCTTCTCTGGGATCCTACAACAGGAGAAGATGGGAGTGAAGGCAGAGCTCACCCATAGGCCCACAGAGCAAGATCCCACCCATGAGCCAGACCCTCTCAGCCTTGCTTGACTTGTGTATTAACTGAGGTTGGCAGCCATAGCTGGTGACCTGTGGAAATCTAGACCCTGTATCTCAGATCTTTGAGTGCTTGAGCCCTGACAGCCGCAGGAAGAGCCATCGCCTATTCTCTCCAGAGTCCTGGAAGTGCTGGGGACTCCCAGAGGCCCATTCATAGGCTCCACTGTACTTCAATCCCATAGAGTTATGAGATGGAAGGAGATGTTGACGCTGGTACCCAGCATACACTGGTACCCAGCAACAATGAGACTATCCCAACACACACACACAATTCACACTTGACATGTCTCGGGCATCCATCCCCATCTCCTGCAGGCCAGGGGCTCTGGGCAGATCTCCCAGACAGTGGCTTCCATGGGAGACATGTCCAAATGTATATGCTGACCCATGGCATGGTCTGGGCTAAGAACATACTTTCCCTTACATCATCCATCCCTTGGATCAGTTTACACTCTCCTAGCAAACTGATGGCCCTGAACCAGAGATGGCATCTCTGGGAAGGTTCTCTTACATGACAGCCAAAGGTAATACAGGCCAAGATCTCTGACAAAGGATGTGTCACAGCTGCCCGACTCAGAACTCTCCTGGGGCCCCGCCAGGAGCCTGCCTGAACAGGACCTTCTTAGAAGGCAGAAAAGCTTCAGATGGGGACAGTTCTGGCTTCAAAACAGCTCTCATCTAACACACACGCATGCATACACACTACATACACACACATGCACACTCATGCACAAATACACACACACTACAACACGAATGCATATACATGCACTCATGCATACATGCATGCATACACGTGCATATGCACACACATACCACACACACTACAACACGAATGCATATACATGCACATGCATTCACATGCTCACACACACACACCACACACTGTGCACACACATGCACATACACACACATACGCATGCATCCACGTGCACATATATACACGGACACATAGACACAGACACGACACGCTATACATGCATACAGCATATCCAGAAAAATTTTACCTCCTACAGAATCTACCGTGACGTCTTCCTCCATTTCTTCTGTTCTAGAATCTTCTATGGTGCTACCTCCAGCCAGGGGTGGGGAAGTGACAGGAGGTGGCTGAGGGAGCCCAGGTAGTAGAGATGTATCCTGCACGAAGAGAACAGGACACCTGTCTCTGTTATTTGGCAGTACGGCTAGGCCCTGCGTGTATGAGCTGGCCATTCTGTTTGGCTTTGGGTTTTACGGCTTATCAAAGGGAACGCTTTGTGGGCTTTTCAGGATGATAAGAACACCATTACTCTAGTTGGAATCCATTTCTACACAGGTATACGCTACAGGTTTTCAATAGCCTGCAGGCTGGTGTCATGTGCCTCAGGAGTCCTCAATTGCCAGAGGAGCAAGGACAAAGAGCCTCCCCTGGTCTAGTCCTGAGATGTCCTGTGGCTGGGTAGCACCAGGGATGGCTTAGGTGAGGTCCTCTGGTGTCACTCACTGATGGGTGGACGGAGCAGGTGTGTTCTCTCTGAGACTTCCCCCCTCAGCCCTAGTCTAAGCACTGGCCCAGCACTGACTTCTTATGGTCTACACGGAGGAAGCTGGTCTACCCTGCAGACCCCCTGCCATGGGCCCAGTTTCAAAAGATACTCAGCCTGGTACCCCACATCAACATGGCCTCTAATCCCTGACAATTCTGTATCCGTGACTGTGTGGTCTGGGTAGCTGGGCCCCGGGAAGTACCCTGGCTGAGGTCATGCTGTGGGGCTTGAACCAGTGTCTCCCCCAGACACTCTTGATATGGTAATGATAGGTCATCCCACAAGCATCACAGACTTGGGTGGGAATGAGATACCCGAAGTCCACGGCTTTAATTCCCGCAAAGGGAAGGCTCCACGTGGACTCTCAGATTGGCCACGCCCCTCACAGTTGCCGGTGACAGCAGGGACAGTCTCCTAGCTGGAGTGACCACAAGAAAGGATGAGTTATGTATGATGCTCAAGCTCAGCTGTTAGCAGCTTCTGGCCTACAGAAGAGCCAGTGCTGGGATGGCAGCCACTCACAGGTGAATCTGTACTTCCAACATCCGCCGTGCCCAGGGTCCCCTGTGTAGAGGCAGCAGTTTGGAAACCCAGCCCGCAGCTGTGAGGAGGGTGGCTTATGGCCATCAAGGGATGCAGCGGCTGCTGGACTTTGAATGGGAACATAATCAGCCCACCATCCCACTGGGTCATGTCCGGGAACTCTGTTGGGCAACAGAATGCAGTCCAAGATGGCTGTGTCCCCTGTCCCTACGGCCTGCCTGTCCCTGGCCAAGCATACACATATTAAGGCGTCCTCAACACCTCTTCTGGGACTGGTGGCAGGGACCACTCCCCACCCTTGAGCCACTCAGCATCCTGAAAGTCTCCCTGGCATGGATACCCAAGGTTCATCTTAAAGACAGACTCTGCATTGTAGATGCTGGGGTCACAGAGGGGCCTAGGAGGTTCATTCAAACATCCTTTACATGTCTGGAGTCCCTCTGGGTTCTCTGGACCCTGGACTAGAAAGAGCATGCAATGTGGCTGTCCAGAGACCTCCCGACAAGACCGTTTGTCTTGTCCTCCTGTTAGTTATGGTCTCATATCAGCCAAAAGCAGCAACAGAAATGTTGGGTCATCTCTACTGAGAAAGGTCTCCCTTTAGAGCCTGCTCAGGGCAAGAGGCATCAGAGCCAGAGGGGAGTACAAGGCCAACCTCAGACTGTCCCTGCTGGCCATGCACCTGCATGATGGAGGGACGGCTGGGAAATCATATACGCACCTGTATACACTATGCACAGACGGTGCCCCTCCCCAGCCTGAGCCAGGGGGACGCTCTGGCCACATACAGCAACTCACCTCCCTGTGTGACTTGCTGCTGTCTCCAAAGCCACTTCCAAAATCTCCAGATGCCTGCAGGGTGGACAGGAAATGAAGAAGTTAGGACCAGAGACACAATGACAGGGTTATCAACTGGACATCAAACAAGACCCCTGCTGGGTCAAAACCAGCCAGATTCACTGCTTAAGACAGCCAGAAGGTTGTAGATCAGGCTTGTGCACACCTGCCATGTAACATGGTTGTTCTGTCCTCAGATGCCATCCTTGGGGGACAGGCAAGGTAGGTGGGCAGGTACCCCAAGCAGCCACAGTCTTGGCTGACACTGAAGAAGAATACATGGAGTCTAGGTGCTTCCAATCATGTTCCCACTCAAATCTACCTGGTGCTCTCCCTTCCCAGCAGCCTCCTGGAGCTCTGGGAAGGCCAGGGACCAGCCTTTCCTCCTACCAAGGTATATAACTTAATATAAACCCAGGGGCCAAATACTAACTGGGCCCATAGAACCGGCAGTGACATGCAATGTCACGGTGGCCCAGGTGGGACAGACACACAGACACCCAGCATGTGCGCATGCTCGGTGGGCAGCACGCTCAGGAGCGCACGTTACCCATTCACTAGAGACTAGTATTTGGTACCAGATAGAAGCCAGTGACATTTCTGATTTCTCTCCTGGAAAAAAAGTAACAACACAAGGAGAGACAGACATGTTCAACTGCTCACAGCCAAACACGGCCGGGCCCTGCCCAAGAGAGCTAGTGATTGGGGATGTTGTGGTGTGCTATCTCCACTGGGACACCCCCATCCCCACCCCCACCCCCCCGCCAACCTCCAATCCTATCCTCTGGCTACAGATGGACGGTTTCCTTGGATGTTGCCATACTGTGAGCATGCACACATAGACAACAGGGGCACCCAGAGACACAGTACATCCAGACCACGCCGTATGCACCCCACACGTACAAGAGACACACAGCATACAGAACGCAAGCACGCCAGCAACACACAAGAGAGATGCACACCCATAGCACACTTACAAAAGATACGCTGCACACGAAGGTAACACACAGCTTATGGATAACAGCAGATACACACAAAAAGACAGACATACAAAGCATACGGACCACAAACAGACAAAACCACACAGACGACGACGACGAGAGCCTGCATACCATACAACAGACACACATAGCGCATCAGGAGATACACACAGCCCACAACAGAAGACATAACCCACCCCCTCTGATATACACACATCATACAAAACCAAGTACATAATGCACTTGCCACAGGATGACCCCCCCTCCATCACACTGGGTCATGGGAGGGGGAGGGGGGGGTCGGTCCCTGACATTTACAATTCCCAGGTTTCTGAGATGGAAAGGGAGCGGGAGGTATCTGAAGACACAGGTTCCTGGTACCCCACCGGCATCATCTGGCTCTTCCCAGCATATAGCTTGAGAACCCTTGCTCACAGTGGGGAGACCCACCACCACCACCACAGGCGCTCACCCGATCTTCATCATCATCATCTTCATCCAGGCAGTGCACAGGGCTCACCCAGGGGGTTTCGCGTACCTTCAGCTCGGAGATCATCCCCTAGACAGAGGCAGAAGATCACTAATTTGAAAATAAAAGGTCCCTCAATGGATAAGGTGTTTGTACCCTCAGCTTGCAGGCTGGTAGCACTGTTTGGAAAGGCTGTGGAGCCTTTAAGAGGTGGAGCCTCACGGAAGGAACTGGATTCCTGGGAGAGTGCCTTGACATTTTAAAGTCTTCCCCCTCCCTCCCCACCCCCCTTCCTGTCCCCTCTCTGCTTCAGGACTGAAAAGTGACCAGCTGCCTCATGTCTCCACCAAGCTTTCCCTCCCTAGCACTGACTGCAAGCCAAAATAAACGATGGTCTCTCTCTTGCAAGTGGTTTCTGGTCAGGTATCTGGTCACAAAAACAGGGAGAGAAAGTAAGAGCCTGTGGCTCCAGAGGCCGGTGCTCACGCAGAGCCTCTGACTCATGCTGGCCTAGCCTGACTTTACCAGGGAATCTCCCCTTTGTCAGCAAGACTAAGGAGCAGGCTCTTAATCAGCTTTCAAGTTGTGGCAGTTTCTGAGACAAGCCCAGGGAGGTGGTGAGGATCAGAGACATTCTGAGACAAGCGCGGCCCCTCACCTCACACGTGGCATCTATCCGGGATCATTGGCTCTCGGGGAGGCTCCGGGGTGCCCATCTGGCACCCTGAGTGCTTCCCAACAAGGTATGCTGGAGTTCATGCACACTTGCTCTGTGTTTACATTTCTACGTTGATTGTATTCTGCCATGGTCCCTAATTTCAGCTTGCTAAATAGAATTGGTGCTTCCTCAATTCCAAAATGACTTTACTTAACAACGCTCAAAGAGAGGGGCGGAGTGGAGATTCACAACCTGATGGGAGAAGCTTCCCTCTGGCTCGTCCATCTGCTTAGGCGACGGACACTAAGGGAGGACGTGGCGGTCCAAATGAAACTGAAATCTGAATCCCACACCAACTTTCACACATGGCAAAATAACCTTTGGATTATCCCAGCCATTTGAAAAATGTAGCCATCATTCTAGCTTGGGAGCCTTTGATATAGGTAGCAGGCGATGGCTGGGCCATGCGTGCTGACAGGTCTGGTGCCCCAAATTTAGGTGCTTTCTGATCCTGAATCATACCTCTCTGTTCCCACAGAACATGTGACAACTAATAGTCTCACCTCTGTCCCCAGCTGGGTCCTGGCCTGTGGCCTCCTCTATCCCTCCTCATCTCAATGTCCAGCTCAGTTTGGCTTTTCTGGGAAATACTCTGCAACACCACGCACAGGGTTCAAAGCCAACCTGGGCTAGGTCTACCCTACACCCCATGTTCTACAACTTGTTCCAGTATTGAGGACAGCAAAGTCTCTGTGTGTGTGCACATGTATGCATGTGTGCCTGCATAACTGTCACACATGTAATACTTACGTATACATACCAAAGTCCACACACCCATGTATCTGCACAGTTTGGCTTACTTATGGTATGTGAAGGAGCTAGATGACTATGGACCCAGGTAAGGGAGAGGGGACGTGGGCTTCAGGGGAGCCCTGCACCCCACAAACACTCTGACTTGGTCATTTCCAGCCAGAGCAAGGCCTTCGCCATTGGCCACGAGCAAGCACATACACAAGGGGTAATTTCACGACAGCCAGGTGCACACCTGAGAATCACACCTGCAGCCACCCAGCAGGCCAGGCCAGGTGCACACCTGAGAATCACACCTGCAGCTACCCAGCAGGTCCAGGCCAGGTACACACCTGAGAATCACACCTGCAGTCACCCAGCAGGCCAGGCCAGGCGCACACCTGAGAATCACACCCGCAGCAACCCAGCAGGCCAGGTGCACACCTGAGAATCACACCCACAGCCACCCAGCAGGCCAGGCGCAC
>JADRCD010221419.1:10566-37896 GCA_019843815.1 Montemys delectorum | reverse complement strand
CTCTCTCTCTCTCTCTCTCTCTCTCTCTCTCTCTCTCTCTCTCTCTCATCAATTCTTACATCACACATAGTCAGAAGACATTCTTTGCAGACCAGGATGATGGGGTTCTCATAAGAATCCAAACTCACTGATTTTGGTCTTTCCAAACTCAAGAAATATAAGAAATAAATATCAACATGTAAGCTGCTCCATCTGTAGTATTTTGTCATGCCAACTTGAAGTGAGGCAAGCATTGGATTTGTCTGTTGGGGCTAGATAACAAAATACTGGACTGAGTAGTTAGAGCAACAGAACTTTTTAAAAACAGCTCTGGACATTATTAGTGTATATTATAGCTTATAGTTTACATAACTGCTATAACTATGCTCAATATATATCTGAGAGAAAAGGCCCTTTTAATGGACAAAAAGGGTGAGATGTTGTGAATTGGTGCTAATGCTATTTGTGTTCATTTGGCTCCCAAAATTACATGGAAACCCACCTGTCTGACTGTAAGACACTGAGAGTCCCTGCCCCCAGTTGGCTTCAATTGGTGAATAAAAGTTACCAGCAGCCAATGGCTGGACAGGGAGACAGAGGTGGGACTTTAGATTTCTTGGGCAAGGGAATCCCTGGGAGGAAGAGGTTTTTAGAATTGCCATGCTAGGGAAACAGAAAGATCAGGACTGAGAGCTGGAAAAGCAAGGGCATACAGCTACGTAAGAGCCAGGGAAGAGTGGTCCCAGGGGCCCCTCCCCCAATTGGATCTGGGGTAGCAGAGATGAAATATAGATTTTAGTAAGTAATGATTCAGGAGTATTGGAGGGGAGGCATTGGCAATGTGGAAGTTTGGGAACAATTCTTGCCCAGTGGTTACCTTATCACAACTGGAACAACTCAGATGGAGGTTGTGATGCTCAGTATCTTCTCTGAACCATGAAGAGGGCACTGTCTGGAGCTGACATGTCTCATAGTCAAAAACCCAATAATGATGCAATTATTACAATGCCATATTC
The DNA here is from genome assembly GCA_019843815.1 of Montemys delectorum. Taxonomy (NCBI): domain Eukaryota; kingdom Metazoa; phylum Chordata; class Mammalia; order Rodentia; family Muridae; genus Montemys; species Montemys delectorum. The sequence continues at coordinate 36,901 of JADRCD010221419.1, read as the reverse complement.
TGTGGACTATTGATGTTCTGAAGACTACCTATCTATATAAAGTATATCTGAACTGTTAAATCTTGGCTACTCTTAGCTATTTCTATTTGAATAATATTAAAAACACTTTACTATAATTAAGTCAGAATCTAATATAACCATGAGTTTACTATCTGGCCCTTAACTCGTGTTACTTAATCATCATAAACAATTTGTAACAGCAGCTATAGAAGGACTGGGTCAAAGCCTTGTATTAAATGAGTTGCATGGGGCAATGCCTATCTAAGAGGAACAATATTAATTTCAAATTTTGTCTCATTATACAAAACCTTAAGTCTGTATCAATATATAAATTCTGAACCAGTGTAAGAAACTTTAATTCAGTTTTGTATCAATTATAAAGATTTCTACCAATGCAAGATTATAGCTTTTCAATGCTTTGTTTAAGAATAAATTTAGTAATCTATCTAAAAAAAAAAAAAAACAGCTCTGGAGGCTGAAAGTCTGAGATCAAGGTCTCAGTGGGATTGTGTGTCCTAAGGCCACCTTCTCACTGTGTCTTACTGGGCCATCTCTCTGAGGAGGCCAACATCTAGTTGAATGGGCATTCCTTTTTTTATAAAAACTCCGACCTTGTTGATAAAGACTTATTCTCATAACCCATTTTAATTGAATGGTCTTAAAGACCATATCTTCAAATCAGGTTGTAATCTGAACCACTGGGTGTTAGGACATCACCATAGGAAAGAGTGTAGGGATGTCACATTCAGCAGTCACATGGGAACATAGATTCTCTCAATGAGAGGCAGAACTTGTAACACTGTAGGAAGTGTTTATGGGGGTAGGGTACACTGTGGGCCCACCCCTGGCAAGTACAATCCACTTTAGACGTGGTTCTAGTTTTCTTTCTATTGCTATGATAAAATATCATGACCAAAAGCAACTTGGAGGAGAAAACATTTATTTCGTCTCACAGCCTGTAGTCCATCATTCAAAGAAGTCGGGGCAGGAACTTGAGACAGGAACCTACAAGCAGGAACTGAGCAGAGAACATAGAGGAATGTAACTGAGCTATATGGCTCACTTAGCTTACTTTCATACAACCCATGACCATCTTGCCCAAGTGCTGGAACCTCCTCCATCAATCATTAATTGAGAATATCAGTTGCCTAGAGGCAACTGGTGAGGCATTTTCTCAATTAAAGTTCCCTCTTCCCAGATAACTCTAACTTGTGTTAAGTTAAAAAAAAATAAACAAGAACAAAAACAAAAACAAAAACCTGAAGCTGCATGGACATCATCAACTTTGATCCATTAATAAAGACAATCTCAATTTTTTTTTCAGTTTTAGCAATGAGACTGGGAGACTAATGAATACTAGCTGGAGCAGTTCCTTGGCTCATTGCTGCAACAAAATTCTCAACAATGCAATTTAAAGCAGCAAAAGTTTATTCTGGCTTATGGCTGCAGGGGTTACAGTCCATCATGACGGGGAAGGGATATAAGAAGACAGCAAGGCACCCGGCCACATGGCATCAACAGTCTTGAAACAGAAAGAAATGAATGCTGTGCTCAGCTAGCTGTCTCCAAGACCCTAGCCCACAAGACTTTTAAACATGTACAGTAATGCTCATGACCCCTCTGAATGATGAACTAAACTGAACTCATATAGCAATGATGTTTTCTTAACCTGTTATATTTGCAAGCATGCAAGTTTGATAGTACATCTTATTGGCCTGGTTCTATAAAAGAAGCATCCTGCTTCTGTCCTGGAAACAGAAATATGACACTAAAATTTAGCATAGGTCTCCCCTGCCCTCATTTAACCTAATCCAGATAATCCATCATAGGCACCTTCAGCCCAGCACATTGTTTCGGGAAATATTTAAAAAAGAAAAAAGAAAAAAAGTAACACCAAGCCACGCTGTACCCAGCTACGCTCTGCCCTGCGTTCTCACCGCCCCTTGGCTAGCCCCAGTTGGCAATCTTCCCTTCTCTGGTTTGCCCGCCTCGGAGCCACCCGTACCTTCTCAGCTAGCCACCCACTGTGGTGGGCGGTTGTTGGACCATGAAAAGCAGTTTGTGCTCTTGGTTGAACGAGGCTTACTCCGGAGACCCAGTAGAGAATTCTACAAGGGATGGAAGAGTAAGTTACACTTCCCAGACATAGATTCTTGACACCACGAGGCCTCCAACTTCGTTATCTTGTAATTGTCTTGTAATTACCCATCCCTTATAAGATAATCATAACTACCTGTGGCTATTTAAAGCCACGAGGAATCTGGATCATCCTGTTGCTCCTCCATCTTCCTTCCTTCTCCTCTGTCCCTGTCTCTGAAACTCTTCACTCACCTCCCTTTTCCCTGTCCAATCACAGGCTTCTTGTTGAATTAATATTTGAAGTTATTGGACAGGGAAAATTCTACTACAGCACCTCGCTATATAAAGAGAATCCACTACAAGTCAAGGCTTCACATTGTCTCCAGCATTTGATTATGACCACTGAGCTCCTTCCACATAGAAGCTCTGAAGCCACACTTCCCTTAGGTGACAGAGTTCTGACCACTCTATTATTTTAATAACAATATGGCCATCTTTATAAACATACATATTATAGAAAGCATATCCATTTAGAAAAAATGTTACAAAACCAATGCTCAGGTGGAATCTGCCATTGGCAAACACTACTTAATCTCCCAGTGAGAGTCTGGATTGCAGCAAATTAAAATAAGGCATTGCAGGAAGAAAAGTTTCCTTGTTGGGAAGTGGTTATCCTTTTTTTTTTAATATAAGACCAGTTTCTTCAAGTCCATAGTGGGTTGGACTATAATGGGAATATTGTCCATTAAAGGTGAGTGGTTAATATCTCAAACTCTTTTATTACTCTTCATCTGATGAGAAGGGTATACATAATATAGAAGTCAATGTCAGCTGCCTATGTGACAGAATCCATCTCTTGACTTTTAAATAGACCTTTTTCATTCACTAAAATTGCTTTATATTAGATCTCCTGCATGCTTAGATTAGATGTATGTGCCACCCTGCTGAGTTTGTGTGGTCCTAGAATTGAACCTACGGCTTTCTGCATGCTACCTAAGCAGTGTCCCAGTTGAGTGACAGCCCCATCCTCTTGTGCTTCATTTGTACCAAACATGCTCACTCTACACATTCTTGTCACTCACTCTTTACTTTGGTCACTTTGCCTGGAGATTTTTTCATATGAACTTACAGGGGTGGATACATCTACCACACATACAAGCAATTTCCTTGCATAGAACTAGGCTGCTAAGATTGTCATCAAACTTGTATGTTGGCAAACTTAACAGATTAAAAGCCATCATTTTTGTATAGGTTCAGTTTAGTTCATTATTCAGAGTGGTCATGAGCATTAGTGCACATGTTCAAATGTCAGCTGAGTTGGTTGCAGTGGCGCACCAAACCTGCAATCCCAGGGGTGTCTCAGCAAGTCTGAGGCCAGCCTGGCTACAAAGCCAGTTCCACACCAGCCTAAGCTGTCCCGAAACAAAACAAAACAAAACATTCTGACGTGCTAGGAATCTAAAGCTTTGCAAAATATAGTTCACTAGGCAAGTATTGTTACTAAACTGTATTTGTCTCTTTCTGATTTAGGTACAAGGTCCAACCCAAGCACCATAGTTTAAATACCTGGTGTGTGTGTGTGTGTGTGTGTGTGTGTGTGTGTATGCATAAGAACAAAGATGCAGGATGAAAGAGTTAAGGAGTATGTAGGTCAAGAGAAGTTTCCTGTTTAAACCAGCTTTGAGATTGTGTGTTTGTGTGTGTGTCTGTATTTCTCCAGTTTGAACTCGACTCCTCTGGTTTGTCCTTAACAAGGGTAAACATTCCATTGTCAAGTTTTCAACACGCTGGTTTAAACAGGAAACTTCTCTTGACCCATTTCTTTAAGGAGATGGGAGTTTCAGAAACAGTAAAGGAAAAGAGGTTTTTGTTGAGCACCTAATACATGCATTTGACCTACACACTCCTTAACTCTTTCATCCTGCATCTCAGTTCTCTTGCATAGCTAAGGAGCTTGAAGTTCTGATGCAATGGAAACCTGGACCAGGATCACAAAGCTAGAGAGAGGTAGATCTTGGGTTCCAACCAGAGCTCTCAGACCCCAAGGCCTCTGCTGACTTTACAGCTCTAGCTGTGACCGTACTGTCTACATGTATAAGAGTAGGCTGCTCTGTCCTTGAAGATCCGTGATAGTTGAGTAAGAGGATCCATAATTGTAATGAGGCTGAAGACTCGGATGTTGTTTGGAAGACCACTGGAGTTTATTTACCCCAGTCCTAAAGCATTTCATAAGTCCGGAACGGTCACACGGATGAGGAAGAAGAGCCCAGCTGGCTGTCACTGGCTACCAGCCATGTGCAGACAGCCCCCGGTCATTTGTCAATGTTCCCTCGGGTGCCTGCTTCATGTTAAGATCCTGGCAGCATGCCTCACTCCACTGTATAATTGCACTGGCTTCAACAAGGCTGACTAAATCTCGTTGATGAGTCTACTGAGTTCATGGGCCCTGCAGGCTCGAAGGCCTCAGAAATGGAACAAGGCACACCCAGTTCAGTCAAAAGCTGGAGACTCGACTCCTCTGGTTTGTCCTTGACAAGGGTAAACATTCCATTGTCAAGTTTTCAACCCGCTGCACAAGATGTGCAGGTCTCTGGAGCCTGAGAGGGATGTCAGAACTGGAGTGGCCGTCACTCGTTCCTAATTCAGTGTTTTCCCTGATGTGCACTGAGCCCTCTCAGGTCTTGTGTTTGTTAGATGGTCTGCAGAAGGTGGCCAGGAAAGGTCTTGCTTTCACACCCCCGGTCAATTTGGGCTGCCACGATGAAATTTCATAGTGAGGCAGCTTACAAACAGAAATGGATTTCCCATAGCTCTGGAGGCTAAGCTGGCCAGGATCAAGGCAGGGTCTATCCAAGATGCCTTGGCTCTCATGGATCTTTCGTCCTGTATCCTAGAGTAATAGAAAGAGAAAAGGGGTCTTCCTCAGGCCTGAGGCCATTTTTACAAGAGCACTAACCACACCCATGAGGGCACCGTGTCTCAAGAGCCCCATCTTTTAAGCATCACTCTGAGGCAGATAAGATTTCAAAACATGAAACACAGGACACTTGCAGAACACAGAATGCCTGCAAAACAGAGAATGCTTTCAGTTCAAACAGCTTAGCCTGACTTCTCTGACTTCTACACATCGATTTGGGAAGATGCACCAGCTCAAAGTTGTTGTGTGAAATATTTAAAAAAAGCAATCCACACCACACCAGCAAGGCACCGGAGGACAGACTCGCTGAGTTCCCGGGGAGGGCCGTTGCTACACCAGCCTCATGCTTCCAAATTCCCACCGCCTTTTGGGGTGCACTGCTCAAAAACCCATGCTTTGCCACCATACCTTTCTCTCTGGAACCCAGTTGAGTCACAGCGTGAAGAAAAACACCACACAAATTTAACAGGTAACACAATTGCTGGGTGCAGCAACTAGTATCCTAATTTGTAAGCCATTTTAAGTTAAATCCTCCAATAGCGCATCCCAATAGATCCACCATCTGAATGGGGGGGGGGGGGGCTCCAATAGCTACATTTTAGCCTCCTCCTCCCATCCAACAGCCAAGCCCCTCTCCTTTCCCACCATCCCTCTGAACAACCCGAAAGCCCCGCCTACTCGCCCAGTGATTGGTTCCTTGAAATCTTTACTCGTTAGGGAAAGTGTCACCTGAAGTCACATGATGTCACTCTTTGTCCTCCCCTGTCTTGGGGAAGTAGAATTAGCATCAAAATGCAAACAGCGCTAGGGCGATCCACAACACAAAGAAATCTGACAGGTATTTTTTTTCCCCTCAAGGCTCAGAAAGATACTGTGGCCAGGTCCTGTGGACAGCCAGGCATAGGAGCAGGACCAGTAGCTGACTTTGCCCGCAGTAGCTCTCTCCACTCCCTGGACTCCATCACTACAGTTTGCTTGTCTTCTTGCCCCGAGGTCTCTGCCTTAGAGGTGTGCAGATGGCTGTTTCTCGAACCCTCAGCTGTGAAAGCTATTCGTCCTGTTTCTCAAAATCCCTTCTGCGAAGCCAAGCACTCAGTGAGGAGAGATCTGGCCTTTCCTCTGTTTGCCATGACCACAGTAACCTGCTTGGTGCAAATTACTTGAACCCTGTTGGAAGCTGAGGGAGAGGGAGAAAGGCACAGCATATGCACTTGATAAAAAACCCCCTGGGCTGTTGAGTTGTTTGTGAACCCAGTTCTTACTGTATAGCCCAGGCTAGCCTCAAACTCTGAACCCTCGTGTCTCAACCATGCCTGGCTTGTCCTCCCACATTTTTGAGCCAAGGAAAGTACTCGTGAAAGATCTGTACTTAAAACAAAAAGCCAAACAAAACCCCTACAAAATGACTACAAAGCTCGCCTCCACCCAAGGTTCACTGCTAGCCATTTTGTTCCTCATCTGCTTGCCATCATCAACCCTCACAGGATGCCCTTCACACACAGGGAGACACAGAGGAAACACATACCCAGAAACAGGGTAGCCAGAAGCAGCTGTCCTTGTGCCACAGCCACAAACAAGCAGCAATAGCCTATGTTTATGTAAGTATGTTTTGTTCATTGTGCATTTTACATATAACTTTAAAAAATCAAAATACTACCTGAAACTAGTTTGATTTTCTGCTATTCTTAGTACATCCTTAAATGTTGTTCCTGATATATAGACCTCTCCTTCTCCCAAAACATGAGTGTCTATATGAGCATGCAGTCTTTTATCTCTTATGTACCCTGTAGCCAAAGATTAAATTGATCACTAATGTCCAAGGGTGTAATCAACTGTGTATAAGTAATAGAGTATCTATAAACGCCCCAAAGACAGTTCAAGAATCTTCTAGATAGTTGAATACTTGGAGGTTCCTTGTGAAGATACCTCAGCAAAGGCTGTGGAAGCCCTCCATCCTTTCCTGTTCCCTCGAACTACATACAGGCAATAGCAAGTAAGGGCTAGGGGTGTGGTTCATTGGTAGAGCGCTTGCCTAGCAGGCACAAGTCCTGGGTCCCGTCCCACCACCACACAAAGTGGGCATGGCAGTGCACAGCTGTAATCCTAGCATTCTGGAGGGGGGGGGGTACTCAAGGTCACACTCAATTACCTAAGGAATTCAAAGCCAGCCTGAGGTATCTGAGACGCTGTCCCAAAAAGGAAAACAGGAGAAAGCTTGAATTCACATTGTTACTTTGTTTTTAAATTTTCACTCCTGAATTCCAAATAAGCTCCAAATAAGAATTTCTTTGCTAAATTATAATCTCTTTTTTAAATAAAATGTCAGGTTTTATGCATATGGAATCAGAACAGGGGAAGGCTCTGTTACCTTGAGAACTGAGTCAGCTATGACAATTCCAGAAAGCTCTGTGACGAAGTTTCCCATGTGCTTACTTGTGGTTTGGGATTCCAGTAACATTAACATCCTCAAAACCTCCTTGGGCTTTGCAACAACATTTGTGTTAACAACATTTCATAGCTTGCCTAGAGTGGACTCCTCAAAGCACCTCCGTGCCTTCAGAACTACTAATTTCGAAATGCACGGCACTGAGTGGGAAATCTTACCCCAGGAGCGTTTGAAAGATCAGATAGTCTGACTGCAGCCACGCTGCGCAAGTCCTGCCTCTTCCTAGCACGGCACTGCAGGTGCAGAAACACCAGACTGAAAGGTGAACTGCAAAAAAGTTCTGCCCTATTCCTTCTGTACTGGCTCTGCAGTGGGCTTAGCGAAATTCTTAGGCTGAATTGTCTGAGTTATCTCCCAGAACTGCTTGTAAGCTGCTGTGACTGGCACTCCCCTCCTTCAGCCTTCCTGGATCTTCTCTAAGAGCCAGGGAACTGCCTGCCGGAAGCGTGTTAACACTCTGCTTCCTAAGGTATTGCTGATACTTCTGATCCAGCCACCCTGACTCTCTTTGTTTGATTGTTAATATGTCCCTGGGCTTGTTTGTGTCTCTAAATCTGGGCTGTCCCTCATGAATTCTATGGTTTCCCTTCTTGTCCTCATGAGGAGTAGAGGGGTTACGTCTCTAGGGCGTCTTTGGGATGTTCACATCTGCTCTTGTCTATTCTTTTTCCTTGTTCAAAATTGTGTGTGACTGAGAGCATGACTGTGTGTGTACATGCGCATGCATTCACACGTGCGCTCACACATCACAAGTGTTTGACACATGTGTGCAGGTTCTCTGAGAGGGCAGAAGAATTCACTGAATTAGCTGGAGCTGGAGTCAGAGGTAGTCATGACCTGCTCAGCCCGGGTGCTGCTGGGTGCCTGGAAATGAACAAAGATCCTCTGCAAGAGCAGCAAGTACCCAGAACTGTTGAGCCATCTCTCCAGCCCCAGTAATTAAAACAAACAAACAAGCAAACAAACATTATTTTATTAAGCACTACAGAGGCTGAAGGGGGGAAGTGTCACAAGTTCAAGGCTAGGCAGGGAATAATGAATTCCACAGTGAATTTCAGGCCAGCTGTGCTCCAGAAAGACATAAACAAACAAAGCAAAATCATTTTTTTTTTGTCTACAGTATTTATTTTTAAAACTCCAGCTCTATGAGAGTAGGTATCTAGGGACTGCTTGATAGATGAGAGATAGAATTTTCAAAAAATACCACTGGTCAGGCATCTCTAATGGAAAAATAGGTGGGCGAAGCTGAAGGTTGAAAAGAACCACATTTTTAGTTCAGCTAATACTTTTACCATGCTCTCTACATTCTAGGCACTGAGACACACACTGCGAGCACAAAAATTAAGTCTGTCAGCCCAGGCATTGAGGACTGCAGTTCTCTCCCATGACCTAATGGAGAAGCCTTCCCTGCCTTCTGGCCTGCTCTCTGTCACCGTTTGCCTGGACCAGAAGACAATAAACTCATTTGCACAATCCCGAGAATGGATAGAGCAATGCTCAGCCCTGGGGTTACGAAGGTGAGCCATGTGCCTGGATTTTCACGTACGTGTTTCCGATCTGAACTCAGGGCCCTGTGCTTGCTCAGCCAGCTTTTCACCAGCTGAGCCAACGCTCCCCAGACTCTTCTTCACACATTTTTGCACCTGCCTTCTGATAGGAGTGGCTACTGGTCTCGTCTCTGAACGCACGCTGGCACGCTAGCACGGTCAGGGCAGCGTGGGTATTTGACAGTAACAAATGCCCAAAATAACATCAAATGGAGCCTCACATCTAAGCTGCGGTTTGTATTGTCTGGGTCCCTTTGATAGTCGCATTTTCATTTGTTCTGCCCAACACTCTAGGGTCTTCCTCTGTTCTCCTTCCTGCTTCTGCAAATGAAATACTCATGAAATCTGTTATGTTGTTTTTATTTTAACCAGAACATTATGTCTATTTTAGGAAGACAATTCTGATGGTCAGAAGAATCACAAGCTCCTTAATCGATTTTTCAGTCCCCCAGCATCAGAGATTACTTCCTATTTTCCTTGGATTCTAATCATTGAGCTGTGTGTTTATAACATAACAACAGGCTGGAGAGATTGCTCGGAGGCTAAGAGATCTTGATGTTTGCTCTTCCAGAGGACTTGAGTTTGGTTCCTAGCTTCTACTTCAGGAGGACCACAATCACCTGTAACTCTAGTTCCCGAGACTCGTATACCACTTTCTGGTCTTTGTAGGCACCCACACTCACATAGATACATACATAAACATACTTTTAAAATAAAAATCATAATCAGCGCTTAATAAAAGTACTCATAAAGCCAGGGTTTATTGGGTTTGAATGTAACATCTCATTTTGTAAACTGTATGAACAAAGCATTATTCTCAGCGGAGGTTCCAGCCCTGCCACTCACTGGGACAGAGATGTTCCCCAGCTTCTTCATCTCCGTCACATTCCAGTGAGCTCTGTCTACTGGAACATTGACCCACAGGGTGGCCACTTAGTGGCAGTGCCAAATTTGAAAACACTAGTTCTGTCTGACCCCTTCGGTGGCCACATTAACATAATTGACACTCGGCAGCATCCTGAAAGATGATTGCTATGGCGCCTGGCTTACAGATGAAAACAGAAGAGGTGATTTGGACTAGTTTCCAAACTCACTCAAGGTTTCACAGTCTACAAACAGCAGATCTGGGATTTGAACTTATGGGTCATTTGTTCTTCCCATTGATTCTACTAGAATTTTTTTGTTTTTTTTTTAATTAATTTATTTATTTATTCACTTTACATTCCAAAATTAGCCTGCCTCCTCCCAGTCTCCTCCTCACACATCTCCTCTCCTCATACCCTCCTCTCCTTCTCCTCTGAGAAAGGGGAGGCCACTGCTGGGTATCACCTCACCCTGGCACATCAAGTCACTGCAGGACTAGGCACATGCTCTCCCACTGTGGCCAGACAAGGTGATCCAGTAAGGGGAACAGGATTCGCAGGCAGACAACAGAGTCAAGGACAGCTCCCGCTTCAGTTGTTAGGGGACGTGCATGAAGACCAATCTGCCCATCTGCTACATATATGTGGAGGTTGGGGGAGCTAGATCCAGCCTATATTCACTCTTTGGTTGGTGGCTCAGTCTCTGGGAGCCCCCCACGGGTCCTGGTTAGTTGATTCTGTTGGTTGGCCTTGCTCCACAGAAAACTTTTTTCTATGTTCCCCAGTAACAAAATAACACAGGAGCATAAGAATTGATGGAGACAATTCTTCTGTTTAATCACAGATCCGATAGACTCAGGAAACAACAGGCTTGAGTTTATACTCTACCTGACTGATGTGGTTCATAAGCAGTTTAGCAGGTGGCTCTATTTGGTCTACTCTCTGGTACCAGAGACAGGTCTTGGTAGGCTAGTTCCTAGGGTGGAATAGTAAACACACCTACGGGCACCAAGCACACACAGGCCTCACACTGTCCTCCGCGGGAGCACAACAGTAAGGTATTTGCATGATAGCATGTATTTCTTCTCAGTCAGACCAGGGCCCTTCTCCCAAGCTACTTCTGGACTAATCTGTTGTCTTGTAAGGGTCAACTTCCTGGTGATATATTTGGGTTGTTCTTGGCTTGAGAAGCAAATGATTCTCGGGGAGTTGTTGCTCCTGCCTGCTTCCCAAACTGGAGCTCCTGAGTACTTAACTGGGTCTACTGAATCCCGCGCAGCTTTACTTTCAGTTCTCGGGAGCAATGAAGACAGGAAGCAGCTGAAATCCTTGATGCCCACCCGTGGACTTTCTTCCTGTACTGGTTTGAGTGTTTCAATCAGAGCTTTAAAGATCACTTCTTCCCTGGTAGAAGCGGAGATAAACACAGCTACACAGTCTTGGTAGTCATGTGTAACTGTAGCCAAGCTATTGGTAACGGAGGTGGAATGGACAAGGGTGGTCAGGTGACACCATACTGAGACACACACCAGGCACGTCTGCACACGTTAACTAAGAGTCCGGGCAGCAGCACATGAGGATGAAATGGCAGTCACTAACCCCAGCATTAACTCACCCTGGAGCATGACATTCAGCTCGGCAATGACAGCACAAACCCAAGCTGAGTAAGGAAATACCGGAAGGCTTGAGCTCTGCCCTGACTTCTTCTATCATCTTCCTGTGCAACCCTGAAGCCTTAGCTTCCTAAGGTCTAGGCATCTGGCTCCTCTCTTCCTTTGCTAGTACTGAGAATTGAACCCAGAGCCTCAGGCAGGCTAGTCAAGGGCTTCACCACCAAGACCTATCCTTAGCCTTGCCTTTACTTTTGATTCTGAGACAGCGTTTTTTGTTTTGTTTTGTTTTGTTTTGTTTTGTTTTGTGGGGGGGGGGGGTTTTTTTTTGTTTGTTTGTTTGTTTGTTTTTTGGTTTTTGTTTTTTTTTTTTGCTAAGGGCCACGGGCTGGGTTTGAACTCCCTCTGCAGCATCACCTGGAATTGAACATGTGACCCTCCTGTCTCAGACTCCAGAATAGCATAGTGTCTGGTGCAGATAACAGAGAAGCAGGATAGGATGGTGAAAGGTGTGTCAAACAAATCTAGACTCAAAAGACAGGGGAAGTGATTTAACACCCTACAACTCACTTGGTGCAGAACTTTTTTTAAAAAAAATTATTTACCAAGTAAACATAATGCCATTTATTGTCTAGGTTTGAGGGGTTAACAAACAGCAAAGTAGGCAAAATACATGTTCTCATAAACTTTACTATTTATTCATTTGGCTATTTTTTGTTTTGTTTTGTTGAGACAGAATCTTACTTTGTAGCCCACGTTGGCCTGGACCTCACCATGCAGCCATGGCTGGCCCCAACCTTAAAGAAACCCTTTCTCTCAGCCTCCTGAGTCCAAGATTATGGATGTGAACCTTCAGGTCTACCAAAGCTTATCTTTCAGGTGGGTCAATCGTCCATAACCAAACATGCCAGTACATGGAAATAAACACAATGCCAAGGGGTAGATGTGAAAACCTGATTGTAAAATGAGAGAAGAGCATACCATGATGCTTCAGCAGAGTTAACTGCATAGAGTTCTTTCAAGAAAGTTCAAAGGTAATAGTAATACATTTTAACCTATTACCCACTAAAGAAATAGAAAACCATATTCCCGTGTGTGTATATATATATTCCAAATAACAAGAAAAAAAGAAAAAAGAACGAAAGGGAAAGAGAGAAGGAGAGAAGAGAGAGAGGAGAAAAAGAAGGAAGAGAAGGAGGAGGAGGAGAAGGAGGAGAAGAAGAAGAAGAAGAAGAAGAAGAAGAAGAAGAAGAAGAAGAAGAAGAAGAAGAAGAAGAAGAAGAGGAAGAAGAAAGCTATTTCTTTCTGCAAGATAATCTTGGAAGTCCTGGGTCATGTCTTCAGCTGCTTGCTAAGGCCCTATGTAACAACCAGTCTACCATTTATTTTCTCTGCTGTTGTTCAGTGCTGCTCCCTCTGTGTTTCTGTCTATGATTTAATTTCTGCAGGGATATAACTTGACTTTGTTCGCCAGCGTGTAGTGAATGTAAACACTCCATAGGAGCAGTGGTAGCTGATGACCGAATTTGTTCCACAGCATTTGGGGTTCAGTACAGGGAGAGGGGCCTGGGATACAAGCAGCTTTGTTTTGGATAGGCCTGTCCACCAAGTGGTAGGGTTTTCCTGTCCAGGAAGCAAGCATGCAGTAGTCAGGCCAGTGGAATCCCTGTACCCAGAATGACAAAGAGAGGCACCGTGTAACCACATCCTGCCCCAGAAAACACCTGCCTGTAGCAATGCTCTGACCAAGCTCTAGTCTGACTCAAAGATGAAAACCAGCTGTCTGAGGGCCCAGCATCTCTCCTGAGAAGCAGAGATGGTTTTATAATTGCAATTTGCTGGACTTGTTGCTAAGGACTTTCTATCCAAGCAAAGCTTACCGAAGGCTATAAAATCTTTGATCTAAAGGGTATAGGTCACTGCCTGCTGGGGTAAATGGCATGATGGGGAATTAGATGATAAAAAAAATTGTTTTAAATATTTTTTGGCCTGAGAGTCAATAGCCCATCTCAGTACAATTGAATGTTCTGCTGTTCCACATATTTTCTTCCTAAAACCTCTTTTTCATATTTTTTTTCTTGCTAGTGTGTGTGAGTGCAAGTGCACATGGATGTATATGGAGATCAGAGGATATGAGGAATCTGTTCTTTTCTCCAGCCTTGTTTTGGGGCTGTCTCTTGTTTTTTCACAGTTCTGGGGACTAAATTCAAGTAATCGACCTCATATTGCAAACATTCTCAATCACTGGACCATCTCAGTGCTCCTGACCCTAAACCTCTTATAGAATGTTTATAGAATCCCATAATATCCAGGTGGCAAGATAATCCCTGGTGATCCTCATTTACTTCCTGTGTCCATACCTCATGTAATCTCATGCTGAATCAGGGCTGACATGGGTGACCACAGAACACAGTACATAGATAGAGCCTGGTTCCTGATCTCAAGTCAGAAAAGTACTGCATGCAGCTGCTGACTGGGCCCCTTAGATAGTTCACCCTCAGGGGCGTAGGCTGCCAGGCCACAGGGACACTAGACAGCTCCATAAATAGTCTCACTGTGACATCGCTACTATCACTAAGCATGTCATGAAGCAGTCCTGGAAGCCATTCCTCTATCGAGCCTTTCAATGACCATGATATGATAACAATCTTATAGGACTAAGCTCTCACTCAGAGAGGTCTCCCCTGAATTTCTGGCCCACGGTCATTGTGAGAGATGATGGTGATGTAATACACTAAATAAATCTGGTAGCCATTTGAGATCCAGTGAGACAGAAGTAAATACAAACCCTCTTCTGAGGCTTCAGGATCTAGTAGAAGAGACAAAGGTCTCCTGAAAAAGAGAAGTTTGAATTCTTGAGATGGAGTTCCTACAACGAATGTTAGATCATATTGTTTGAGGCCATGGCAAACATTTTCGGAGAATTCTTTCCTGCAATTAGCATTGGCCCTTTGCCGTCCAGTTTTGTTTTTATGAAATCCAAGAACACTCTAATGTAAAAGGTTTACATCATTGCCTTTAAGTATGGCCTCACCAATGCCCCGGACATGACGTTTCCCTTACAGCTGATGTGCTGGGTTTTAATGCGAGCCACTAGTTGAAGGCTGGTAAAGAGTGCTCTATTGTCTCCACAGCATTACTAACTCGCAGTGCCCAGGACCCTAGAGAATTCATGCGCCTCCAGAAGAAGTCAGCAAATATATTTCCACCCAGTTGGAGTCAGCTGACCAACAAGCTCGGAAATAATATGGGTGGAGAGAATCCAGGTGGTCTGCCCACTGCTGGCTGCCTCAGTTTCCAGGTCAAGACCTCAGCTGCAGAAGAGGGCAGGGGACTAATCATACACACACACACACACACACACACACACACACACACACACTATATATATATATAGTCATAGAAATATATCACAGTGACTGGAATGCAGAAAGCAGGAATGTAATACACTCCCTGAAGGGGTGTTTGAGAGGTGCTGAGGTATAGCAAAGTCCTCTTAGACCACGTTGTGCACCTGAGCTTTGGAATTCTCTTTTAGGGGGATGAAAAGGAGGCAAGGAGCCTGGCATCCACTCTCGGATCCTCCACATTAACCACAGGCAGATTTCTCAGGCTTCCTCTGTCACAGCTGGGCAAGCATTTCATCTCCTCCCTGCTTGCTCTTCCCCAAAGTGGCCCTTTCTATGACAGTCCAAGTAACACATTCATAATTTACCAGTAAGTTCAAGCAAGGGCTTGAGAGTAAGCAGGGGGCAGAATTCCTCTTCTTAAAGAAATCAGTGAGGTAAGTTTGACTCCTGTATGGAGTGAGTGATTTACAA
Source organism: Montemys delectorum (assembly GCA_019843815.1). Taxonomy (NCBI): domain Eukaryota; kingdom Metazoa; phylum Chordata; class Mammalia; order Rodentia; family Muridae; genus Montemys; species Montemys delectorum. The sequence goes on along the minus strand of JADRCD010221419.1, from coordinate 21,618 downwards.
ATGCTAGACTGCTTTCTCCTCAACCCCTGTGAGGATGCTTGGCAGGAGTTGTATAGTCATTCTGTCATATGTCTGTCATATGGCCTCCTCCTCCTCTCCCTCCTCTTTCTCCTCCTCTTCACCAATGTCGTCATGGCCGTCGTCGTCATCATCATCATCATCATCATCATTGTCGTCGTCGTCATCATCATCATCACCACCACCACTACCATCATCATCATCCTTCAGGACAAGGGTTCTCTTTGTAGCCCTGCCTGGGCAGGAACTTGATACAGAAATCTGGCTTGCTTCAAACTGACAGAGATCCTCCTGCCTCTACCTCCCAAGTGTTCGGATTAAAGGTGTACACCATCACCACTGCCCACTCTGTCTTCTTCTTTTCCTTTTTTTATTTTTTAAGACAGGGTTTCTCTGTGTAGCCCTGGCTGTCCTGGAACTCACTCTGTAGACCAGGCTGGCCTCGAACTCAGAAATCTGCTTGCCTCTGCCTCCCAAATGCTGGGCTTAAAGGCATGTGCCACCATTGCCCGGGGCTCTGTCTTCTTGACAAGCCTTACATCTTTCATTTTGAGGCAGCATATCACTCCGAAACCTAGACTGTGCCATTCCCAGTGAATCATCTGCTTCGGCCTCCCAAGTTTTAGATGTTTCAGGTTTACACAGTCACACCCAGCTTAGTCCTCCCTACAGAAAACACAGAAAATGAACCTGGCTCTCCAGATGCCCTGGAAACCTCTTCCACGGCATGTGAAACGTTACTGCCAAGGCCACATTAGCCTAAGTTAAGCAGCTTCAAATACAACTAGCTCCATGGTCACACGACACTTTACATTCAGGGTAGCACTAGAAAGCATTTCTCTCCGAAGCCCCTCAGCTTTCATCATTAGATAAGAGCAGCCAAGGGCAAAAAAAACCCCTTCTTTTTCTTCCTAGATTGGTTTTTCTCACGTCAGCCCCCAGAGGGCGCTGGTCCTCACAAGACTCACCCAATTAGCAAGGCAGGGGAGTGCGGAATGCCAGCTGTTCACCCTGCCCCCGGGAAAACCCTTGGCAGTTCTCCGTGAATAATTTACACTGGTGAAATCTAACCACAGGCTTTAATACCACTTGTAAGTGGGTATCTTCTCCCCCAATGGTAGAGAAGCCCCAAGCCATGCTTGATCTGGCTTGTCATTTCTTCTTTTCTCTGAGCCACTGGGAGACTTTCTCCAGAAGCTAAGCCCATGCTTCTCACTTAGCGTGTGGTTAGTATCCTAAAAATGGGAGAAGCCAGGCACTGCAGGAGCCAGACGCTGGCAGGCTGCAAGGCTTCGGGACCGCAAGATAGCAAAGGACACCAGTCTTAGGGTTTCGGAGATCTTGTCTCCCATCCAGACTTTGGGTACATTAGTAGAGCCATACCTCAGCCTTACCTATGCCCGGGAACAATCATTAATCTTGTCGCATCTAGCCATAGAACAAATTCATCTGGACATGTAACATGCGAGCACTTCGCTCTGCACAGCAGGAATGCATCACAAAGTGAGTTGTATCCCACAGTGCTTTTCATGGCGTATGTATTGACGCCAATTCTTGGATGCTCTCCTACAAAAGCCTCGCCACTTAAATGTGAATTTAATTACTTCTTCCCTTAAAAAAATAACTTGTATTTTTAATTTGTCCATCATCCTGACAAACAATAAGGATGAAGTATGGCTATCTGAGATCTAAAAGCAAGGTAATCAAGAACGTCGGTAGAGGAATGAAGGGGGAGAGTCAAGAGAGACACCATAGGCAGATAAGGCATGAAATTCCTGCTGAGCAGGAAAACCTTCTATAGCGTGAGGAGTTATGCCTCCCCGTGCCCACTCGGATACCTGATGTCTTCAGGCATGCTTTCAAAAGTCACATTTTGTTCTGAATCCAGAAAGCCCACAAACAGAACTTGAAAAAATACACGTCCTTTGTTGCCCAAGATGCTTTCAACAGTCCCTGAGCTAGGACCACGGAACAGGGAACAGCTCTACATCTCCAGACCGCTGCATGCTGTCCTCAATGATCTTTTTGTCTAGCAAGGGACACAAACAATAAACAAGTGGTTACAACACAGTGAAATAAACACCATGTGTGTTTGAGACAGGTGTCACATGCTTCGGGCTAGATTAAAGGAGGTGGGGTTCTGGGCTTTGTTGCAACAGCCTGCATCCTTCATCACTTGACATCTCTAGATACCAAGCTGACCTGTCTGGAACAAACCATGTTCCAGTTCCTATTCCTCTTCATACCCCGTGATTTCTGCCTTTCAGATGGCCCTAAGGAACAGTCATAAATTATGCTTCAAGATGCCTTGAGATGAACCCTAGCCAGATCCCAGGCTCATAAGGTATGAAGAAAGATATATTTAATTCGTTATTCATCATTTGTGTATCTTTTCCAAACGTGTTTTTAATTTTTATTGATTTTTTTAAAATGTGGTTCTAGAATGTCTGGCCTTCTCGTTATGAAATTTAGACTGCTTTTAAAAACATGGTAATTGCCAACCACCCCAGCCACGTCAGGATCTGTCCCAGGCTTACCGTTAGAAGAACCAAGTCCTGGGAAAACCCACATTCCAGAACAAAGTGCCTCAATGGTTCTGAGCTGCATTCTTCATTATGCAGGGCATAGAAAAAAAGGAGGGAGGGGGCCAAATCCAGTACTGATCATCAAAGCATAGAAGCAGAAAACAGTTGCTCCACAAGGCCCAAGCTGCTTCCTGGATATGAAGAGGAAGCATGTAATATTTAACAAACACATACATCCTTATGGATGATGGTGGAGTGATGTACAAGAAAGCACACCTGCCTACAACACACACTGAAGTTGCCCAGAGTGAGTAGAATTGCATGTTTTTCTGAGAAAATGCATAGCGACTGATAACATGGGCTCTCGGGTAAGATGCGGCCTCCGATCTCGACTTGTCACCTATACTGCTGTGTGACTGGTCAGTTGCATAATCTGTAAATTAATTGCCTTTGCTGTAAAACAATAACGCACCTACTTTGAAGTGTTCTCTACTTTAAGGTGCTGGGAGATGGCTTGGCTGGTAAAGTCCTTGCTGCGTCAGCATGAGGATCAGAGTTCAGATCCCCAGCACCCATGGAAAAGGCAGACATAGTGACAGGTACCTATAATCTCAGCGTTGGTGGGGCAGAAACAAGGGGGTTCTTACTTAGCCGCTATTCTAGCTGAAGCAGAGAGCTCCAAATTCACTGAACAACCCCCTGTCTGGAAAAATAAAGGAGAGGCATGGATAGAAGATTCAGAGGGTGAAGGGTGCTTGCCACACAAGCCTAACTTCCTGAGCTCAACCCTCAGAACCACATTAATGTGATCAGAGAAAGTCAATTCCACAAAGTTGTGCTCTAACCTCCACATACATGCTATAGCATCATACCACATAGACATCACACATATATACACATAGACACATCATATACACACATGCTGCTGCTGCTGCTAAACACGGCTTTTAAAAATGAGATACAGATTGTGGAAAAGCAAGACATCAAACATCAAAACTCTCTCTCTCTTTCTCTCTCACTCTCTCTCTCTCTCTGTCATACACACACACACACACACAAGTTAGAGACAGAGACAAAAAAAATCCATCAGAGTACACATAATATAGAGTACTTCCTGATATCATTGGCTATGAAAAGAAGAGGAAGAGGAGGAAGAGGAAGAGGCAAACAACTTAGCATTGCTTGCCTGGGTTGTCTCTGGCAATAGAGATAGTGAGGAGCCATGAAGCACTCTGGGAAACAATTTTGCATGCAATTTGAAGAATGCATCATTTAGACGCTCGTCCTGTGAGGGCTCCTCCAGCTCTGTCCGTCCTCTTTGCTACCCCTGTATGCTGGCCTACATGGTCATGGCCATTAGCTGTTTGGCCTTCCAGGTTCTAGTTGGATTTGGCTCAAACTCACTGGTTACATTTCTTAACTAATGAGTCTTTCAGGGGGTCCTATCTTGTCTCCCGATTCTGGGGAGCACCCTCTGATCTCCTGAGTTTAAAATAACAGCAATTGTTATGCATTGTGTGACCCATCTTGGGGTTCTCTGACACTCTTTGAAGTCCCTAGCACACATTTGCGAGTTATCCCTCTGAAAGTCTCTTCCAGTTATTCAGGTGAAACTGTCTTTTGGATCTTGTGGAACTTTGACAGACACAGAGAAGGTGAGCATCTGGGTCAGTAGTCCTAGGACAAGCATTTGGAAACCAGCTCTGACAGGCCACATCAGAAACATTGAGAGAGCTGTTGAGAAATACAGACATCTAGTTCCAGTGGTGGCTGACTGGGTTTCAGAACACATAGAAATCTGTAGCTAATAGTTCATCCTGATGACACACAGTACGGCAATCCAGAAACCACTCCCATGTTAGTTACCATGAGGCCCTCCTGCCTCAAGCAGAGTTTTTGGTTCTTGCTTCCATTCTCACTGGGCCTTGGTTTCATTTTGAAATAAAACAAATCAATTCAGTCAAGTACTATATATGTTCCCAGAAAGACAACCTTCTTGGGTTGTTTGTTTGGGGTCTAAAATGTCACCTGTCCTGTTGTTGGCACCCAGTAAACATTTCTGAATAGTATACTGTATGAATAACTTGTTAGGAATGATCGCAGTAGTGTGCAGGGCTTAAATGACATCAAGTGTGGGACCTCAAAGATGGTATCGCTAAGCTATATTTGATTAAGATTCAAACAAAAGAAATCTTAACGAGGAAGGTGAATTCACCAAAGTTGAGCTCTTGAACAATTTGGGCCTAGAGGTTCTGAATACGTCCTCTCAGTCCTTCAAAAATCAGTCCTTCAAACCCATGCTAAAAGTCACGATGCTATTGTAGATGTCAGTCTGGCAATGGTCAATGGTCAGGAACTCTTTGGTTCTTTTTAAAAATTATTTTTACTATTGTAAGTGTGTGTGTGTGTGTGTGTGTGTGTGTGTGTGTGTGTGTACGCACCTAGAGCTGGAGTTACAGGAAGTTGTGAACTGCTACCAGGTACTTGGATCCTCTGCAGGAGCAGCACATTGTCTTGACCCCTGAGCCATCGTTCTAGCCCCTGTGAGGCATTTTTCGTTAAACCAAAGTTTAAGTTTTAATTCCCTTGGTCCACAGGATGAACACGAGTTGAAATACATAATGCACTAGGTTTACCCCCAGGGCTTCTTGCACATTTTCAAGTTGAGTGCCATTTCTATGGAAATTAAAATAAAAGTTTACAGTTGGGCTAGCCCTCCCTATCCCTCAGCTATTCCTAATTGCCCAAGGAGCCTTTTTCCCTTGCTCCATCCCACATTTCTCTGGTCTGCTAAAGGGCCTGTTAACGAAAGCAGCTCTTGGCTCACCTTTTCACGACAGTATAATCAGTAAAATTTCTAATTGACCTCCTTTCAAGCCAAAACTAAATTGACTTGAATTCATCTACGAGGAAGGCACTCCAGAATTAGAAGCGTGCTTGACCAGCTCTTTCAATAGTTCATATGGCCAAGCCTTTTATCAATGATAAATTTTCTGGATGACTTATGGCTGTCGTTATGGAAGTCAGTGATTGATTTGTGGTATTTTAAACTCATTAACTGCCTAAAAGCCAAGACAGTAGTTTGGATGGCTTTCTCCTCCTGTGACTGGCCCCTGACCTGGTTCCTCTGTCTAGAGCTGCTGTCTTAGCTCCCTGCTGTCAGGATGGCTGCTCCCTACGATGCAAAATAAAGAATTCTCTGGGCAGGTGAAGAGTCATTTTGTTTAAAAAAAAATGTATGTATCTTTTTTCCTTTTGTTTTTTAAAACATCTATTAGTGTTGTGTGTCTGTGTGATGTGTGTGTATATGTGTGTGAAAGAGAGAAGGAGAAAGAGATCATGTGTGTGTGTGCTCATGTGTGTGCTCGTGGGTGCGTGCATGCATGCATGTGCACGCACATACAGAGGCCAGAAGAAAAAGTCAGAGACCCTGCTCTATCACTCTATGGCCTTCTTTTGAGCAGGTTCTCTCCTTGGCTCTAAGACTTGTGTTGTCTGGGCTAGGCTAGGAGCTGGGAAGCCCCAAGGACCCTCAGGCTAAGTCTCAAACCCTAGAACAAAAGGCTGAGGTGCCCATTTAACACATCAAAGTGGACCTGGCAGCCAGGATCTTCCCAGCATTCCTCAGTCCTCACCTATTACAGAATGTGACTGCCATACTCTGTTCTCTTCCCACAGCACCAGCACCACCACCAGCACCACCACCACCACTACTACCACCTCCACCACCAGGGTTGGGCTGCCCTTCCCTCAAAAGCTCTCCCCTACATAATCCAGCCGTTTTGGCTACTCTCTCCTTTTTTTACCTCTTGCCCTGTTCACTGTTCCTTTCTCTCTCCCCTCCCTTCTCTTCCGCTTCTGCTCAAATGGCTGAGGATCTCGCTCACTCCAGACTCTCCCAGCTGTCTCTCTCTCTGTGTCTCTGGATATGCTCTCCCTTTTATCTACAATAAGCTTTCTTCTCTCTCCTACCTAGGAGCAGCCATGTCCTTCCTTCTTATTTGTTTTATTTTATCTTCATCCGTCTTCTTTCCCTGTTCCTCTGGGAACTGGTGTTAGGAGCACATGAAACACCTAGCTTGCTATGTGGGTGCTGGGACAAGGCCTCTTAAGTGCTGACTCATCTCAGGAGCCCCTAGTTTAGGGGGGCAGTTGTTTTTAAGATAAGACATTGTTATGTAACCCAGAATGGCCTCTAATTCCTAATCCCTCACATTTGTCTCACATTACAAGCATGTGCCTGTGAGCCCCTACTATAAAATTCAGCAGTGGGGGAGCTTATAAGACAGAACTCATCTCGGTTGGAGAAATAGCATGAAGTAACAAAATCCTACAAGCCTGCAATAAACTAATCTGTTAGATGTCTAAAAGAAAAGTTTCCCGAGATTTGAAGAAAAGATTAGGACTTGTGGGCTAGTCAACTCAGAAAAATCTGAGGACGGGTCAGAACTATTGAACACTTAGTAGAGGATTTGCGGCTCCCAACCAAGGGCACCTAGAATAGACAAAGAAATAAAGAATAGCTTGCAAAGGTGGCTTGTGGTGCCCTTCTGAGGGAGTCGTAGAATTGCCAGATCTTGCAATCTCTAAAATTAGCCTGACTGACTAAATGTATTTGCACTCCTGCCTCAGGCCAGGGAGATGACCACGAGGGCTCTCAAGTTTCCTGATCATTTCAGGACTGGGAAACGGAAATGCTCTTTCTCCTAACTCCCCTTCACAGATGGCAGAGAGTAGCCCATAGGTTCGAATTAGGTGTGGCCTCTTTCAAAGCTGTGTTCTTTTTGCAATGTCATAGAGCAGTGAAACTGTCTACCCTCTGAAAGAAAAGCAGAAATGCAAGGAGGAACTTGAGAGTTCTTATAAAGCATTCAGTTGGGACCTCTGCAGGCAGGCAGGCAGGTGTACCCTGAAACAAGTAGGCTCAGTTCCTGGGGTCTAGGTCTATTAGAGGCGCCTGAGCCATTCCTTTGCCTTGTACAGCAAGGAAGCATGGAGCATCAGGAGGACAACAAATTGAAAGGTAAGGTTTAGAATTCCCAGAATTTTCTGCAAGCTAGCAAGTGTATGCATCTACACATGAAGCATCTCACGTTCAGAAGGAATCATAAAGTTCTAATTTATCCTCAAACAAGAACTCCAGGATAATCTTCTTCGTAGCATCTTTTGGTATAGATGTCTGACCCACCTTTGTTGAGTGGATATTTGAATCTCTGCTGTTATCCCAATATGTCAGCTTTGGACTGACAGAGAGTACTTGTGGTCCAGTCGTGAGGCCATTTGGTACTGATGTGGGAACTAGGTTTCAGAGGCTCAGCTAGGGTCAGGTGAAGCTTCAGAGCATAAGAATGAGAGCTGCAGAGCCAGCTCTGCCACTGCAGATCCCCAGTCCTCAGCTAGCAGGGCCTGAGGTAGCAGCAGAGGCGGTGACGCTATCAGTTGAGGGTACCCAGGACCCTCTTCAGGTGGTAGGGCCTGGGCCAATGTTCTTTCTTATGCTTGTGTGTGTATGTACATGCCTGTGTGCTTGTGTGTTTCTCTGTGTGTGAGTCTGTGTGCATGTGTGTTTCTATGTGCAAGTGTGTGTGTGTCTGTGTATCTGTGAGTATAGGCACATGCACCTATGAAGCAGAGGACAACCTCAGACCTCAAGTGTCACCCACAGAAACACTGTCCACTTCCATTGAGACTGAGTCTGTCACTAGCCTGGAGCTTACCAATTAGACTAGACTGGCTGGCCAGTGAGCCCTAGGAGCCCCTCGTCTCTGACTTGAGATGGCAAATGCACACTACCATCTTTGTCTTTTTTAACATTGATGCTGGGACTCAAATCTAGGTCTTCATGCTTTCAAGGCAGGTTGGGCTATCTCCTTGGCCCACGCTAAGGTGTTCTGAGCACATTCCTTGATCTCTCAATGCTGCGCTTTCCTTTATAAAACATGTTTTTATATAAAAACTGCATTCTCCATTCCTAGCAGTGACGTGTGGAGCGAACACTCCTTGGTTACCTTCAAACTGGTCAAATAAGGTACTTGTTCCTGAAGAAATCAAGGCTGACCCTATGGGGTCCTTTCTTCACTTAGTTGTCACTCCACCTGTTTCCAGAGGAAGATTCAGGAGCTGAGTCAGAATCAACTCTAGAAGCACTGACTCCAGCCCTCTCCCACACGGCATTCAAGGGGCTTTCCTGGCCCATTGACCTGTGGGACAAGCCAGGTCCAGCCCTGGAAAGGAGGAAGTCAAAAAACACTAGCTTTTTATAGGACCCCATCAAAGAGTTCACAAAGTCATGCTGTGCTCAAAAGGGTCCCCACTGTCTCCAGTGCTTAGCCTGTCCTCTCCTGGAAACCTACTGGAGAGTGTTAAAATGTTTAGAGGGGAAAATTTTTTATAGGAGTTCTCTTTGTATATTTTATTTTATCTTATTTTATTTGTACATAGGCGAACCTGCACATATGTAAGTGCACCATGTGCATGCAAGAGCGTGTGGAGGTCAGAAGAGAGTGTCAGGTCCCCTGAAATTGGAGTTATAGGAAGTTATGAGCCACCTGATGAGGGCACTGGAAACCAAGCCTGGCTACTCTGTAAGAGCAGTAAGCATTCTTAACCACTGAGCCGTCTCTAGCCACCACATAGCTGTTCTCTTGATGAAATCCCTGACCACTAATTTCCCAAAGACAATAATACACTTGCCATCTCTCACACTCTGACTTCTGACATTTGTATATATTAGCCTTTAAGCCAGTGTCATGGGCATTTCACTGGTGCAGGAGAAGCAGCCAAAAATACTGTGGATCATGGCCTCCAAAATTAGCCCCTGTGCACTGACAGGAAGGAAGGCATTTGCCAAGAATAGTAATGTTTAAAATACAAATGGAGACAACTACAGTCAAAAGGAATTTATTTAGGGGGTGGAGAGCATCCCCAGTTAAGCTTGATTGTCTACTTGATACTACATAGAATGTCTTAGTTAATTTCTATAGCTGTGGTAAACTACCATGATCAAAAGCCCAACTTTGGGAAGAAAATGTTTACTTCCAAGTTATAGTTCCACATCACAGGCTATCATCACAGGAAGTCAAGGTAGGAACTCAAGTAGGGCAGGAATCTGGAGGCAGGAACTAAAGCAAAGCCATTGAGGAGGGCAGCTTACTGGTTGGCTTGCCAAGCCTTGCTCAGCCTGATTTCTTATGCAAACCAGGACTACAAACCCATCAATTATCCACTAAGAAAATGCACTATAGACTTGCCCTCAGGCCAACACAGTAGGGACATTTTCTCAATTGAGATCTGTTATTAAAAAGAAAAAGAAAGATAAAAATTCTAGTTTGTTTCAAATTGGCATAAAACTAGCCAACACACTATACTCACCTAGAAAGAAGGGACCTCAATTGAAAAGTTGCCTTGATCAAATGTATCTGTAACCATGTGTAGGGGGTTGAATAAGAATGATCCTCCTTGGCCCATATATTTGAAAGTGTAGTCACCCCGAAGTAGTATTATTTGAATGGATTAGAAGGATCAGGAGGTATAGCCTTGTTGGAGTAAGTACAGCTTTGTTGGAGGAAGTTTGTCACTGCAGGTGGGCTTTGAGGTTTCAAAATCCCATGCTATAGGCCCAGGTTCCCTCTTGCTCCTTATGGATCAGGGTGTAGAATTCTCAGCTATTGCTCCAGCACCATGCCTACGTGCATCCATAATACCACAATGATAATAGGCTAACCTCTGAAGTTGAAAACAGATTAAATCTTGCCTTTTATAAAAGTCACTTTGGTCATATTGTCTCTTCACAGAGGTAGAGCAGTAGTAATTAAGACGCCATGTCTGTGGAAAAACTATCTGGATTGACAACTGACGTGGGAGGGCACAATCCATTCTGGGAAGATGGGTCTAGACTATATTTGAAAGCTAGCTGAGCATGTGCCAGCGAGTGAGCCAGTAAGCCGTTGGGGGTCAGTCTGGTGCTATGTACACAGATACTAAATTCTGAACCCCAAGAGCTCGTTGCTGTCTAGAGGAGTGTATCCTCATATACACTGACCTTTGCTGTATAAACCTCGCTCCCCAATTTAGAGTTGATTGGTTAATAATAAAAACAAAACAAAATAAAAAGCAAAACAAAAACACAGCCACTAATTAGGCAGAAGAGAAGTAGATGGAATTGGAAGTTCCCAAACTTGGGGTCAGAGGTGGAACCATGAAGGAGAAAAAAAAAAAACAGAAAGAGAGGAGGAGAAGAAATGGGAGAAAGAGAGGACACCGAGAAAACACTGTTTGGTTTTGGAACCCTGGACAAGGGACTGAGGTGCATATTTTACACATCAAAGCAGACCCGGCCTCAAGGTTCTCCCAGTCCCTACCTGGCATACCCTGCCCCCAACCCTAAACTTTCCAGCCCAAGGGCTGAGCTGCCCTTCCCCCAGAGGCTCTTCCCTATATAATCCAGACATTTTAGTTTTCTCCTCTCTCTCTCTCTCTCTCTCTCTCTCTCTCTCTCTCTCTCTCTCTC
>JADRCD010221419.1:0-10556 GCA_019843815.1 Montemys delectorum | reverse complement strand
CTCTCTCTCTCTCTCTCTCTCTCTCTCTCTCTCTCTCTCTCTCTCTCCTTTTCCTTCTTTGTCTTCCCTCTCTGCACTCTGGTGCCCTTTCCTTACTTCTCTTCCCCTTCCCCCTCCCCATGGTGACTTCCCTGGCCTTGGTCCTTGGGGCCAGTGAACTCATCTGAGAGCAGCTTCCCAATAAATCCGCCTTTAATATATAATCTAACCTGACGTGAACTGGCTCTTTTCATCGGCGATGGAAAAATAACCTCTCAAGAACGTAGCCTGATGGAGTCGATTCAGCCCAGCCAGGACAAATGACAAATACTGGCAAATAACTTGGGGTGTGTAGCAGGGAGGTCGCCAAACTGGCTTAGAAAATTAGTTTAAAGGTACCTGCCCAGTTATTATGCTTTTAAGCTTGTTTGAATAAATCCTTAGATCTCTCTCAATTTCTTAGGAACTAGCTGAGTTAGAAAAATATATAAGATATTAATTATTCCCCATCAGTAAACAGCACTTCTCCATGGTTTGAGCTCCAAGCTCCTGCCTTGAGTTCATGGTCTGGCTTGCCTTGATGATGGACAGTGTAAGGTGAAATAAACCTTTTCCTCCCTACGTTCCTTTCGGTCACCATAGTTATCAAAACAGCTGAAAGCAAGCCAGGGCAGCAAGTTGAAGGCGATAAGGGACATTTGATGGAAATGCCAGCAGGCCACTAAGGACACAGGAGCTTTCTGTAGCTTCACACAGGATGGAGGGCGGAAGACTTAACAAGAACATCCCTGGAAAAGAGGGCCAACCTTTCAGACGCCTTAAGATAGAAATCCCAGGCTCCAGAAGTGTAACACAATGCATTTCTGATATGTGAGTCTCCTTATTGTGGAGTTTTGTCACCCAAGCAGACAAATAAACTGCCTATCTCTCCCAGCACAGCTTCAGGGTCCACCCTGATGTGTCATGCTCTCTTACCTTATCACGGCTCACTCCTTGGGTGGAATGTACCCTACCGCACCCACCTTTGTCCGGCTTGGTAAACAATTACCCATCTTTCTTTGAGATTGAGCAAAGGCATCCCTTCTGGTGTGAGTCTTACAGAGAACATCCCTTCAAAAGGCGTGACTGAGCTCTTCCTCCTACTCGATGACTAGCATTCCTGTCATAGCACGTGGAATTGTCAGGACTAGTAGATCCTCTGCCTTTGTCACTCTTAACCTCTGCTTTGTAATAGCATCACCTGGGTGACTTTAACGATAACTATCATGCACAGCATCTACCCCTGAGATCTGTAGCCAGGAGGTACTCCAGTATGGCTCATGTGCAGCTAAGGATGAGGATCGCTGTGTGAGGTGAAGATCACAAAGGTTAGACAGTTGTCCAATAGACAGGCAGTGCTCCCAGGATATAAAGTGCTCCCAGAGAATAGAGGTGACCCTGAAGGATAGATAATGTTCCCGTGGTTTGGGCAGTACTCTGAAGAGATAGACTGTGCTCCCAAAAGGTAGGTAGTACTCCCATAGAATAGTCTTCTCAAGGTGTAGGTAGTGTTCTCAAAGAATGGACAGTATCCCCCAAGAGTAGACAATGCTCCAAAGGAAGGGATTTCTGAGTCAGTCTGTTTTGGCCTTTATCGTGAAGAGAGGTCAGGTGTGAGGAATCAGTGAACAGGTACTGGGTGAGCTACACGAAGAAGCCCAGATCTTCTGTCCCTTCTATTTCCCACAACCTTTTGGAAAGTGCGGATTTTGGGGTTTTAGCGCATTAGGCTGAAATCATCCAGAGCTAAGGAAAAGGGAGCATGTGAGTAGTCCTTTAAAACAAACACACAGCCAGGAACTCGTTTTAAATCTCATTTTCCTTCATTCAAATATTTAGAGCTGTCTTTCCGCTTCTGAACGCAGGACGTGGGAAGGAGCCTGATACTTCTGCTCCCTGTCCCTCTGTTTTCCCTTGAGGACTTCCAAAAAGGAAGCACAATGCTATCTTTAAGTGTTCCCAGTATTTACACCCAACCTTCCCTCAGAGAATGGAGTATGGGAAGATTCCAGGCCAGCTTCTCTTCCAGCATTTCTTCCCGAACCCCAAGTCTCTTCAAAATTCTTTCTCCTCCTGGTATGGAATATACTGAAGGGGGCTTTATTATTTTCATTTGTCCTAAGGAAAAAAAATTAATGCATATTCTCTACTCACAATTCAGAAAATGTTTTTTTTAATGTTCTTAAGGGCTAGAGAGACCCCAGTGACATCACCGGAACCCATATAAAGTGAACCAGACATGGTGGTGTATGCTTGTGATACCAGCATGCTTGAGGTGTGAAACAGGCAGCTCCCTGGTGCTTAATGTCCAAACAGCCTCATCCAGTCAGTGATTCCTGGGTCACTTGTGTTCCTTTCTCAAAAAAAACAAAATAAAAAGGTAGAGTGTGTTGGGAGGCACAACACATGAGACTGGCCTCTGGCCTCCATATGTGTACACACACCACAAAGAACATTAAAAAGAACAATTGGGCAGGTCAGTTGTGGTGCTTACTTACAATCCTAGCACGCAGGAGGCAGAGGCTGGTGGATCCTTGGGTTTGAGGCTAGCCTGGTGTACAGAACAAGTTCTGAGACAGGCAATGTTATACAGTGAAACCCCATCTTCAAAAACAGCAAAAAAAAAAAAAAAGTAATTGTACTGTGACTAATCAACCGTTGATTAGCTTTGTCATACATTATGTATCTATAGAAAGAAAAGTTTGCCATAGATGTCTGTCCTGCATAGGTGTGCATGAGAGAAACAGAACATGCAGTGTGCTGATGGGTCTGGCCATAGCACTGTGCAAACTCACTTCTTTACGTAACCATAAAACAAAATCCCAACCCAATAATGCATTCAACTGAAGGAGCGTCTAAAGGTTTGAATGAGATGGACAGGAACTTTTCATAGCTTTTTTAAAGCATGTGAACACCTAGCAGGGGAAAAAATGTGTTCAAGGTGATGGGAAATTTTAAAAAACAGCGCATTGCTGTGCTGGGAAATTTTAAAAAACAGCGCATTGCTGTGCTGTTGCTGCCGGTGACGAGGATTCAGTTGCCAACTATGAAGGAAGGGTTGGAAAGCCACAACCCACAGGCCAAATCCAGGCAGGCTATGTCACAGAGACGCCCACATCAGCTCCTGTCTTCCAAAACAAAGCCACATGCTTGTTCTGGGGAGATCATGTGGTTCACATAGATGAAAATATTTACAGCCTGTTTCTTCATCAGGAGAGAAAAGGACATTATTGATCTCTGTCCCAGAGAAACTCTTTGCAGCTACCAGGCACTCCCAAGGGCAGGGTTTCTGTTTGGGTTTGTTATTCACTTTGGCTGATTAGGAACTGCACACTTGGGAGACAAGAGGGTAGAGGGATTTCCCACAACTCTGCTGAACACATAGAGGGTCACCTCAGAATTTGAGATTGGAGATAGAAGCTATAAGAGACAGAGGGGATAGGCTCCTTAGATATTTGACTAGGCCTCAACGGCCTCCACCATCGCTCCCACCTTCCATAGCCAGGGTCCTTCCATACCCTCTATCCGTTACCTTCCAGTAGGACCATGGTGGGGTGAATCACATTAACTCTAAATTACATATTTCAAAAAAGTTAGACACCAAAGGATGCTGGTTTTACATGGTACAAAGCTTTCCAAGAAGCACATGTCCTTGGATAAATTACTGCAGTGAAATTCTTTAGCTCTGGGGCCAGGCAGGCAGGTGCTGGAGTTCTATGATTTGGGAAACCTCTGAAAATGTATACAGTTTCTTTGGGAAATAAGGAATAATAGTGGACTCTGCATACAGTTGTGTTGGCCAGTACACCTAACAGTGCACCTTGAACACCCACGGTTGTGGCAATCACAATTGATCACTAGATACTGTTAGATCAGGATTCATGAAGGCGACTTGGAAATTTTTTAAAAAAACCAGATAGGCATCTAGGCATCTGCTTCTTTCTTTCTTTCTTTCTTCCTTCCTTCCTTCCTTCCTTCCTTCCTTTCTTTCTTTCAACAATTTTTTTAGAATTTATTTAATGTATGTAAGTACATTATAGCTTTCTCCATACACACCAGAAGAGGCGTCAGATCCCATTACAAATGGTTGTGAGCCACCATATGGTTGCTAGGAATTGAACTCAGGACCTTTGGAAGAGCAGTCAGTGCTCATAACCACTGAGCCACATCTCTAGTCCAACAGATAGGCATCTGAAGAAGCAGAAGTGTTCTTCAAATTGTTGGTCAAAACAATTGAAGGCTGTAATCTCTCTGGAAGTAGAGACTGTGTTCATTTAATTCAGCATAAGAGCCTTCGGCATAGGGGTTAAATTGTAAATCTATCTGTTAGGGTTGTAGTTGGCCTTTTGACGTAGGAACTCACATAGCTCACACTGGTTCTGAATTCTCTATGAGGCCAAGGATAATCTTGAACTCCTGATCTTTCTACCTTGAGAGCTAGACTTATGGACACTCACCTTCATCTTGTTGCTAATATTATGATGAAGATCATTTTCTGGATGAACTAGAAATATTTGGATTTTTTTGGTGTATGCACATGTGTGTGAACATATGGAGGTCAGAGGTCAATCTTGTATTTGTTCATGTGCTAGAAATGTGACCTTAATTTCCTTAAGAGAGTTAACAGATATCACTCAAAGAGGTATGCTGACCTTCTCAGAAGCTTCCAGAACCTATCAGCCTACTAGTGTCATCAAAGAAGCCAACTTTCCAGTCCAGACCTTCTCAGTCCACCAGAGGAATTTAGGTCAATTAACCACCACTAACCATTATCACTGTTTGCTTTGGGTTTTGATTTAATTGTTAGTGGTATTGTTTTGAGTAGTGTATTTACATCATTTCTACTTCCCTAACCTCCTCACCCCCCACAACTATTCTCAGATTCTCCCAACTTCCTCTCAAATTCATGACCTCTTCTTCTTTAATTATTGGTGTGTGTGTGTGTGTGTGTGTATGTGCATGCATACATATGTGTGTATGCGTGTGCATGCACATATGTATATATAATTCAGTCTGCTGAGGCCATTTAGTGTTTCTCATATGTGTATATGTCTAGAGCTGACCATCTGGGACTGGATAAACTATCAAAGGCTTGTCCTTGGAGAAGCCACATTCTCCTTTTCTCGTCATGTCTTATAATTCTTTATCTAGGGGTGGAGCCTTGTAAGACTTCCCTCATCCATGCAGTCATGTCAACGGGTGATGACCATGTTCAGGTTTTTAGGCAGCCATATTGTTGACAGTTCATGTGTGCAGCTTCCCTGCCATATATTGAAGACACTATTTCACAGCAGACATCCTGGTCTTCTGGCTCTTACAATCTTTCTGACCTCTCTTCTGCAATCTTCCCTGAACCTTCAGTATAGTGGTAGGGTTGTAAATATATCAGTTGGGGTTGTGTTTGTCTTTTTTATATAGGAGTTCACATGGCCCATACTAAATTCTCTATGAGGCCAAGGATCACCTTGAACTCCTGATCTTTCTGTCTTGAGAACTGAAATTATGGGCACTCAAACCTGCACACTGTTGTTGTTGTTATTATTATGAAGATTGTTTTCTGGCTGGACTAGATATATCTTTTTTGGTGTTCGCACATGTGTGCAAACATATGGAAGACAGTAGTCAAGCCTGTGTGTTGTTCGTGTCTATAAATGTTGTGGCCATAACTTCCTTAAGAGAGTTTTGAAGCATTATTTGTGTGCATGCTATAGTTTACTGAATGATGTAATAGAGATATGGTTTGTCCACTACTATGGCCAATGGAGCATCTTTGAAACTTTTACAATGTAATCCTTGAGAATAATTTTATATTTGGTAATTAAGCCCATCACATGTGTATGTGTATAGACAGTGCCCATAACCGAAAAAAAATCTATGAAATAATACACAATTTATCTACATACAATTCACTTTATATTTCCTACTACAGTTTTGCAGTGGGACTTCAGAAACATGTACTCATGGGTCATCAACCTGAAGGCTCTGACCTCATGACTCTTACTCTATTTCAACCATTTTTTTTCCATTTTGAGACTTATAACACCTTCCTTTTTACCTATTTCATATTACTGCACATTCTAGTTTTATTTCTGTTGTTGTGATAAAACACTCTGGCCAGAAGTATGTTGTGAAATAAAAAAGGCTTTTGGGGGGCTTGTAACTGCAGGTCGCAGTCCATCATTGATGGAGTTAAGGAAGCCTGATCTCTATTCCATAAAGTGTTACCCCAGCCAAAGAAGTGCAGCAGGAGCCAGAGAATATTGCTGGCTATCTGTTTTGCACAGAGGCTTATACTCGGCTAGCTTTTCATAGGATTCAGGACCACTTGCCCTGGGAACTGTGCCACCCACAGTGGGCTAAATCCTCCTATATCAAATAACAATGACGACAATGACACGTTCCCAGGCCATTCCTCAGCAGAGACTCTCCTCTTGGATAACCCTAAGCTATATCAAGCTGTCCAAGCTTGGAATACTATACCTTGTACCCTTAATTGTGTCTTTTGAAGTCAAAGTAAAGTTTTATTGTTAGCTCAAAAAAAATTCTACAATTTTCTACCACAGAGGAAACAAAAGAGCTCTCAAAGAAAAGTTGTTTTTAAGTGAAATTGAGTTTACATCTGCATAAAATTGAAGAAGGTAGATTATTCTGTCTGTCGCAGGAAATTTCACAACCCACACTACAAAAGGCAATCAAGTGCCAAATTATCTTCCTATTGAAGTCTAGACTATGGTGTAAAAGTTGCTCAGAATGAAACACAAAGCAAAATAGATAAGAAGTAAAAGGAAAAAAGCAGCCACTCCTCTTGGTTCCTACCTCTGCTTGTCCTCATAGAGGGATGCTAATGGCAAATGCTGAAGGGATGGACATCAAGGCCTTTATGGTTTTGTTGTGCTTGTGTGTGAATAACCACATGCAAGCATAGATGTGTCTTGTATGTGTGTGCTGTGTGTTTTGTGTGTTGTGTGTGTTTTGTATGTGCTTTGTGTGTTGTATGTTATATTGTTGTATGTATTGTATATGTGTGTTGTGTGTGCTCTGTGTTTTGTGTGCTGTGTGGGTTTTGTATGTGCTTTGTGTTGTGTGTGTTGTTTATGTGTGTTATTTTTGTGTGTTGTGTATGCATGTGCAAGTGCACATGATAGTCAAAGGGCAACCTCAAATGCTTGCTTGCTTGCTTGCTTTCTCTCTTTCTTTCTTTCTTTCTTTCTTTCTTGCTTGCTTTCTTTCTTTCTTCCTTTATTTATTTGACAGGGTGTGTTGATTAGTTTTCTGTCAGCTTGACATAGCTATCTGAGAGGAGGGCACATCAACTTAAAAAAATCCTACCATAATATTGGGTTGTAAGCAAGTCATTAGGGCATTTTCTTTAATAGTTACTGTAGGAGGACTAGCCCACTGTGGGTGGCACCACCCACCAAGCAGGTGGTTTGTACAAGGAAACAAAGTAATCCAGAAGGAGCAAAGCCAGTAAGAAATGTTCTCTATGGTTTCTGCCTCAGTTCCTGCCTCCATGTTCCTACCTTGAGTTCCTGCCCTGTCTTCTCTCAGTGATGGACTGTAATCTGTGAAATGAAATAATCCCTCTCTAAACCCAGGTTGCTCAGGACCACAGCAATAGAAGCCAAATTAAGGCACGGGTTTCAGTATGTATCCCTGTCTTGCCTGAACTTTCTATAGGCTGACCCTGAACTCAGAGATTCACCTGTGTCTGCCTCACAACCACTTGGATTAAAGACGTACCCCACCATGACCAGCTTCAGGTGTCATTCCTTACATCTTGTCAATCTTTGAAATAGTGGTTGTCCACTAGGGTCCTCCTGTCTCTAGCTCTCTAGTATTGACATGACAAATGTGCCCTAACGTTTTAATATTTTGTGGGTTAAAATGGTGGCCTGTGTGGCCTACAACAGAGCTAGGACCGCTCATGGAAGCAGACACAGGAAGTTTGACTGCACACACTTCACGTGTGGTGGGTATAGCACTGTGAGAAGCCACAGGACCCCACTCTGGGGATGAAGAAGCTCAGTCTGAGGTCCCAGAGGAACTGCTGGAGTCGGGCTTGAGGGGCGGTGTACCCTGACCAGACGGATGCCAGGGATGGCAGGTTCTTGCTCTTGGACACTGCAGATGCCACGGGATGCCACGAAAGAGCTGAGAATGGAGTGTGGGCCTGTGGCCCTGGCTCTGGCCTGGGAACGAAGGGAAAAGGGCAGGAGGAGAGCACTCCAGCTGGTTCCCATGGGGAGGAAAGTCCTTGGGTTGCCTGGGTAGGAGATTAGACACTGCTCTTTAGAGGAAGACCTGCTCCATTGCTCCAGCACAGTGGGTCCTGATGAGAAGAGGCAGTCCATGTTTTTAAGGCATTTATTGTCATGATGGTAAGGGGAATGAAGAGGATAGTAAAGGCAAGAGAAAGGGAGGAAGTAAGAAATATAGGCCGGCCTTGGCTATGTGGAGAGAGGGGAGCAAGAGGGCAAGAGAGAGAAGAAAGAGAAAGAGAGTAAGAGAGGGAGGAGGGGGCAAGCAGCCCCTTTTATAGTGGGCCAGGCCTACCTGGCTGCTGCCAGGCAACTGTGGGGATGGAGTCCAGACAAAATACCAGGGACTTGGGGCATTGCTCTATGTGACTGATGGCCACAGAATTATGGAGCTGGGGCCTCATGTCAGGAGCCTAGTGTCTGGGAGCATGGCAAATGGGGCTTCTGTCCCTTGCAGGAACACGTGCTGGGTCTCCAGGTTTTCAATCTAGCTCGACCAGAAAACAGGCTACCTTTCACAGTCCCACAATATTTGAAGGTTCTGAGGACAAAATTCAGGTCCTCATGTTTGCAAGGCAAGCACTTTACCAACTGAGCCACCTCTTCAGCCCAGTTTCTGTTATGTCTTGACACAGTACAAGTTGTCAACCCAAAAATCACAGCTGTTGTCTTAAGGGGAATGAGAATGTTTATCCTGGAACCATTTTGTGTGAGGATGGCTGGGGAACACAAGTTTAGGTTACCCTAAATTCCATGTTCCACAGTAGAAGCAGTTTTGTAGTTCTGTAGAACAAAAAAAAAAAGTGATAAATCAAGTCAAGTTCAAATATGTTGCTGGGAATATTTATGAGAAAGTTACAATAAGATGGGGAAACTTTCCTATAGGCCCAAGATGGTATCTGATAATGATCATAGCTTTGAAGTTAGTGGAAGCTACTGGTCTACTGAGTTAGTAGATTCTAATAAAGGTTTCTATCTATCAGTCACAAAATGTTAGTTCTGACCCAGAAGCAAACAAGGAAAGGCACCCACAATAAGGTGACTAGCTTTTGGACCCAGCAGTCCATCTCTCCACAGTGCCGAACTCCCAATCAGTGCCAGTCTCTATGAGCATAGCTCTTTTCAGGAGTTCTTGTTCACGGAGTCAGTCTTCCTATCTGCTTTCTCTAACTATACCCTTCCCGGCTAGAATTGTCTCCCAGACAGAAATACCACCAATACCCCCTGTTTCTGCATTGTGACCAGATCAGAGATGTAAAGCTGTGAGGATCCCAAGAAGATTTCAATTCAAGAACAGGGGCTGTAGAGCATGCCTAGAATTCCAGTACTTGGGAAATGGAGAGGAAAGGGTCAGGAGTTCAAGGCCATTTTCCCTTAAGTAGCTTTCTAGGCCACGTAGGGCTACTTGAAACTCTGTCTTAAAGAAAAAGAGAAGAGAAAAGAAAAGGAAAGGGAATGGAAGGAAAGGAAGGGAAAGAAAAGAGAAGAAAAGACAAGACAAGACAAGACAAGACAAGACAAGACCAAACCATTACACATGTGAATGCCCTGTCCAAGTCTGCTTTCCAGGGCCTGAGAGCTTCTTCTAGCCCAGGCAGAAGCTGTTGGCAGCCCTAGGCCAGTTGAGATCAGTCTTCAGAGTCCTGAGACCTCCTTTTTCTACCTATTTTTCCATGCATTACATTTCAGACTTGCGTTTACAGTTCACTGTTCCTACTGGAATTTCTATATGGGTTATTGTCTTAGGTTTCCATTGCTGTAAGAAGACACCATGACCAAAACAACTCTTATAAGGAACAACACTTAATTAGGGTTAGCTTACAGGTTTGGAGGTTCATTCTATTATCATCATAGTGGAAAACATGGCAACATCCAAGCAGGAGTACAGTGCTGGCTGGAGAAAGGACTGAGAGTTCTACATGTCATCTAAAGGAAGCCAGAAACAGACTGTTGCCAGGCAGTTAGGAGGAGGCTCTCAAAGCCCACTCCCACAGTGACACACTTCCTTCAACAAGGCCACACCTCTATATAGTGACACTCCTGCAGGAGTGGGGAGGCCCAGCCCGGGTCGGGTATTTCTTCTTTCTTGTTAGTTCATTTCTTGAGGCAGCAGAGGGGGAAGAGTGAAGACGGAGGGTAAGACTTTGTCTTACAAGAAATTCAGGGTTGCTGTATAATAAAATGTTTACTTTTTAAAAAA
Source organism: Montemys delectorum (assembly GCA_019843815.1). Classification (NCBI taxonomy): domain Eukaryota; kingdom Metazoa; phylum Chordata; class Mammalia; order Rodentia; family Muridae; genus Montemys; species Montemys delectorum. The sequence continues at coordinate 77 of JADRCD010221419.1, read as the reverse complement.
GATTTATTTACTTTTTTGTATTGATTTAAGTATTATGATGAGAAAAGATACATGGTTTCAATTTATCTGAATTTGTT